>JACXGI010017416.1:0-14557 GCA_016801175.1 Esox masquinongy
GCCAGACCCAACAATACAGAAGAGCTGAAGGCCACTATCAGAGCAACCTGGGCTCTCATAACACCTGAGCAGTGCCACAGACTGATCGACTCCATGCCACGCCGCATTGCTGCAGTACTTAAGGCAAAAGGAGCCCCAACTAAGTATTGAGTGCTGTACATGCTCATACTTTTCATGTTCATACTTTTCAGTTGGCCAAAATTTCTAAAAATCCTTTTTTTGTATTGGTCTTAAGTAACATTCAAATTTTCTGAGATACTGAATTTGGGGTTTTCATTAGTTGTCAGTTATAATCATAAAATTAAAAGAAATAAACACTTGAAATATATCAGTCTGTGGAATGAATGTATACATTGTACAAGTTTCACTTTTTGAATGGAATTACTGAAATAAAACTTTTTGATGATATTCTAATTTTATGACCAGCACCTGTAAGTCCATCTCCTCCCAAGGAACATATTTGCCTTTGGGACCCATTAAGTTGGGCGTAATGGTGTTTTGGCAATTCTGAATTTGTGAAAAACACTTGAAACACTGCTTCTATAGGAATTTTAAAATATCACTGAAGGCGCCTCAGTGTGAGTTCTTAATGCACATTATTTCAGCATGAGCTGACTATTCCAGAATTGTACGTTATGGCACAACAAAAATTGTTACAGCAGCACATAAACATCACGTTGCTTATTAGATACGGAGCAGTATTCTGATTTCAACTGGTTAAAATTATTTTTTTGAAACAATTAAGGGCAATAGTACTGTTAAACAGTATACTGAATTATTATTGAGCAACCTTCTAAAATGTTATTTTCCTGAGTATCACTACTTGTTGCTACTGGCTCTTTTTTTACTTGTTGAAAAGAGCCAGTAGCCTAAACATCACAAATTCTAATTGGTGCAAAGACAGTATGACAGTCATATAGCCTATAAAATACTGTTCTGGTTTATAGAGCCATTTACATTTTCAATGCTTCCCAATAGTGTACTTAGCTACATTCTGGATGGTAATTAGTTGTATTGCCTTGATCTGCAAATGCAATCAGAGTTATGCTTTACTTAGTGATGTGAGCATTAAGCTACAAAGAATGTGTAACAACTGTAGTTAGTAAAACCTTTCGAATTTGATTGACAGCTGTGTATTTTGCCATTATATAGCCTTAGGAAGACATGCATGCTAAAATTATTAGCTTTCCGTCCATCGTGCTGAAGTTACTAATCATTATTGGTAAGTAGGATAAACTTAGGATGAACATGGAAATCAATAGTTTCATTTAACCAGCAAGCTAGTAGATTAATGTAGCTTCCATTTAGATGTACAAAAGTTGGTCAGGGGCTAATGACTTTCAAGAGGGGAAGATTACTATGTCATTTAAATTACGCTATATGGGCTTGGAAAATACAATGACATGCTAATATAGGCAAATATTTAGAGGAATGCTATGTTGCCATGTGTTTTTTAATTATAAAGAATAACTAGCAGGGTCACTAAAAAATAGCTAAAGATGCTACCATTAGCAATAAATGCTAACGATGTTAGCTAGGTAGTAACGTTAGCTAACTCAAATGTGGTTAACTAGCTTCACTCTAAACTACCGTTACTCCATCTAAAATTATTCTGATGACATGAACATTATAAAAAACGGTTTAGCTAATAGTAAGTTGCCTTTTAGAAATAGTGTCATGTTTTCCTGCCTCAGTAGCTAATCTATGCTCAGTGGCTAAGTTAATCCACTGTTCTCATTTGTACAATGGCTTGCTGATATAAGAAAATATTTAGTAGAATGCATTGTTGCCATGATTAATTCATTAAAAAAATCGCTAGCAGAGTCAGTAAAAAATTATAGTAAAAAAATTGTTCTACTGCTCATCAATGCTAACATTAGCAATAAATGCTAACGGCGTTAGCTAGCTAGTAACTTCAGCTAACTGAAATATGTTTTACCAGCCTCAGTTTAAGCCACCATTAGTCCATCTTAAATCATTCTGGTGACATGAACATTGTAACAGACGGTTTGGTTAATAATAATTTGACTTAAATACGGTGTCATGCTTTCAAGCCTCAGTAGCTAATCTATGCTGAAGTAGCCAAATCAATTATCTGTTTTCATTTGTACAAAGACTTGCTATTATAAGAAAATATTTAGTGGAATGCAACGTTACCATGATTATTTTGTCAAAAAGAAATGCTAGAAGAGCTTCAGTCTAAGCTAGCAGTTGTTCACCTTAAATCATTCTGGTGACATGAACATTATAACCAGTGCTTTAGCTATTAATAATTTGACTTTTGTAGAGAGGATGTTATGTGTTCAAGCCTCAGTAAATAATCCATGCTTACTAATTAAGTAATTTCTGTTTTCATTTGTTTCTACAACTACACTTCTGAGAGAGGGCTAAACTTATCAATTGCACTTTTTAAATGGTAGCCATGGCAGTTAAATTAAAACAATATCTGAGTGCAATTTTTTGGTGCTGTACTTTTTGTACTTTGTCACTTAGTGAGATTACATTTGGAACACATGATCAGGGTTGTGATTTTACTTTGTGTGAATGATTTGTCAGGTTGGCCACATGGGGGCACTATAGCAAAGGAAATAACATAGATGTCGTATTGCTCGCAACTATGGATGTAAGTTGAAAACAATGTGCAATCTGGCTAGTTGTAGCGTTAATGCTGAAACCAACTAAATGCTGAGCTTTAATTTCCTTTTTTTTTTACATTGATTGAGCTCACAGGCACCCAAACTGCCACAAGGATTTGCTAAAGAGAAATTATGCTAGGCAATATTTGTATACTAACCCACCCCAAACCCAGATGATGCTTGCCAAGCAATTACTCCTGGAGTAATCCACAAGAAGGATCTCGCAATGACACAACTATAATTTTTTTGAGGCAGTGACTTGAATACTACACCATCCAGGGGCACTGGGCCAGATCTGTCTATAAATCCATTAAGTCACACATCTTTTATCACAGCTCACCATCTGTTGAGAAGGAAATGTAGAAGGATGTGTTAAGTGTGGATTGGGAATTCACAGGTGTGGATTGGGAGTTCACAGGTGGACTGAGAGGGACAGAGGGCTGGGTCATTTGACCTGGGATGGATTTGTATGCATCTTTGCCAAAATGACACAGTTATTACCCAGCATGCTCTGGTGGTAAAACTGGTGGTGGAGTTTTGTGGAGGGTGCCAGCCAGTCAGTCAGTAGTCAAGTAGAAAGAAGGGACAAGAGTAGCCCTGAGCCCCAGAGCATCATGTTTGGGTTTTTAGCTTTTGCCCGTGGTGTCCTCTGATGAGCATTCTCTCCCAGCTAGGCCCCTGCACGGGGAATGAGAGGACAGACAGATAGGATTGTATGATGACTTGTGTTCTGAGATGATGAACAAGGCCTCGTTAGCAGGCACTTTAATGTGAGGACAGATAGCGCACTCATTAGCTATAGTAATGACCACTTCACAGTGTAGTCAGCTCTAATTGCATGTTTTGTTCTGTCCCACACTCCCAGCCGCATGCTGAAGTGTTTGTCTCATATCTCTTTTCCCTTTACTCTTTTTCTCTCTGTTCATATAACCCCTGTTCTCTCTCTCCTATCATAATAGTTGCACTCAACACTTCATATATACAACCCCATTTCCAAAAAAGTTGGGATGCTTTGTAAAATGTAAAGAAAAACAGAATGCAAAAGATGTGCAGACCATGACACATTTTCCCACGTGCTTTTGGGGGACTTGATGTTTGTTTTTGCAAACTTCAGCCGGGCTTGGATTTTTTTCTTTTTAAGAAAAGGCTTCCGTCTTGCCACCCTACCCCATAGCCCATTCATATAAAGAATACGGGAGATTGTTGTCACATGCAGCACACAGCCAGTACTTGCCAGAAATTCCTGCAGTTCCTTTAATGTTGCTGTAGGCAACTAAGAAAATGTCAGGAAAATCCTACTAGAACAGCTGAACTTTATTTGTGATTAATCAGAGTCACTTTAAATGATGGCAGGTGTGTAATGATTTCTATTTAACATGAGTTTGAATGTGATTGGTTAATTCTGAACACAGCCACATCCCCAGTTATAAGGGGGTGGGCACACTTATGCAACCAGGTTATTGTAAGGTTTTTATTTTTCATTTTTCCCCCTCGAAGATTTCAGTTTGTTTTTCAATTGAATTGTTCACATTATGGGTCACATTAAAAGTGGAAAAAGTTCTGACATGATTTAACTTTGTCTCATTCTTTTACATCACAAGAACCTGGCATTTTAACAGGGGTGTGTAGACTTTTTATATCCACTGTATCTCCATCGACAATGTTGTCCCGTGGGTCAGTGTCAGGACTTTCCCCAACCAAAAGCCCTGGTTAAATGGTAATGTCCCTGCTAATCTCAGACCATGGTCCTCCGCCTATAGCTCTGGGGACCTGGGGCCTCATGTATCAATCTTGTGTACGTTTCTAACTAAATTCTTGCATATGTGGAAATCCTACGATTTGCATGCGCACAAAATTATTGCGATTTATCAAACTGGTGTACGCAACACATACGCCATGCTTCTGTTGATAAATCAGACCCATACTATACTTCTGCGTATGTGAACAAGCTTACGGTCTCTGGCCAAAGAATGTCTACAATTACCCATATAAGTTATCCAAATTAGCTCTATTGACTATGTAATTTCAGTCGATACACGAAGCAAGGTGGAGACGGGTCAGAAAAAACTTTCAAGAAAATACATTTACCATAATGTGAACTTCAAATAATATTATCTGATACAGAATCTAAAAATTTGTCATTTTTCAAATCCTATCAAGTAGCCCGAAAAGCAGTCATAAATATTCCGCATTGCAAGACGTGGCTGTTGTTAATAAAATAGAGTGGTTAGAGATCAGCCAAGGTGGACGCGAGAAAGCGATTTGCTGCACTCCTAACCAGTGTCCAAACTCCTGGAGGTGGGCAAAGTGTGACAGATATTTTCCCCATTGACTAGCAAATCGCTGGCATCATTGGGGAGATCTGAGTGGCAAAGTCCTAGATGGGGACACCGACATTTCGCTGTGGGATGGTTGCAGTAAATGATCATTTGCCATTAGGCTAATCATAACATTTCAACTTCACATTCAAGAAACTTATCAATACAGAATTCAAAGTGAATTGGTCAAGCCCAGTTCAAGTCATGTGGGCCTAGGGTTTCGCTGTTATTTTCGCTACAGAACAAGCTTCACTGGCATACCACAGTGGGGTTGCGGGGCTCTGCGGCAGCGTTCTGTATGGTTTCGAGTGAGGACTGTACCGGGTCGTGACAGCCGAGGCTGTCTTGCAAACGCAAGATCTGTTAAAAGAAATAGTAGCCTAGAGAATGTGGCCAAGAAAGTATATAACATTTCAGAAGTTTTATTGAAGATCAGTGACTCTTGGAAAGACCTTGTGTTAAAATTATTGTTCCATTTTAGTGAAATGCATTTTTCATTTAGTGCAGCATAGCAATAGCCTATAGCTTTTATTTTGAGTAAGCCTATTGGCTGTTTTTTTGATTTGTTGTGAATAAGCGTACCTATTTTATGTTCTACTCATTTTCATTCTGTGAGAATTTTAAATAAGGTATTCCTGAAATATATTGTCAATTTTGTCATATTACAAATTGTAAGCCAACGTTTGATAGTGTTGTAGCTCATTCAAAAACACAAAGAACCTCTAGGTCGTAAAAGTGAGCTTCTTTAAATAAATCAGCATATTGTAGTGCATGGTAAAATATGCAATGTTGAATGTGTTGCTTTACGCACATGCACATGTGGCTATTGTTCGTCTTGTTTTCAAACTGTGGATATGCCCACTGAAAGGGCTATGTTTTACAACCTAAAAAATAGAGCTATTTGGCCACAACAGCAGAGGGTTTTACGTTAAAAGAAGGATGTGTATGCAGAAAAGATACCAACTATAAAATATGGTGGTGGATCGTTGATGATATGAGGCTGTCTTGTTTCCACTGTTCCATTCAACAGCATCATGAATTTTAAGTTCTAAAACATTCTTTGGACATCAACTGAATCTTCCCGCTAGTGGGTATTCCAAAAAGACAATGATTCCCATTTAAAATGCGCAAACAAAGGGTTAAATCGACCACAAAATCAACATTTGTGCAATGGCTATCTCAGTCTCTGAATATAAAATCCTGAACATGTGGTTTGAAATAGGCAGTCCACTAGGACAGACCATAGAATCTCAAGTATCTGGAAATATTTTGTATGGAGAAATATCCTTGCAAGAGTAGGGTGAAACAAGAAACCAGGCAAGCCTAGTTCAGCTGGCCCGCAATAGAAAGTGTTAATCGTTGTTGCCCTCTCAAGATTCGAACTCGCCACAGAGCTGTACTTTTACCACTACCCCACAGAGCTATATTTCAATAGACACCATTAACCATTCTGTTAAACTGAGTATCGTTTCTAATTAAGTTTCCCTCCACCACAAATGGCATCTATGAACTCTATGACTTTTGCCACTGGCCGTTTTAACAGCTTATTAGCCAGTAATATGTCGCAAGACGCCATTACGCATTGTGTTAAACTGAGTAACGTTTCTTATTAAGTTTACCTCCACCACAAACAGCATCTATGAACTGTATGACTTTTGCCACTGGCCGTTTTAACAGCTTATTAGCCAGTAATATGTCGCAAGACACCATTACGCATTGTGTTAAACTGAGTAACATTTCTTATTAAGTTTACCTCCACCACAAACAGCATCTTATGAACTGTATGGCTTTTGCCACTGGCCGTTTTAACAGCTTATTAGCCATTTGTGAATGATATTGATACAATAACTACTGTATCAATATAGGTGACGATAACACTTTTTCGTCAAGTGAAAAGACAAGAGAATCGTGTAGTCAGCAAAGTTTTTGTCTATCCTGAACAAATTCTAAGACATAATTCAAAAATCCACCAGAAATAGTCGCAATATAACAGTAAAAGGTTTCATTTTAGGCTTCCTATAACGTAGCTACTGAAGGTTGAAGCCCAAAAAAGTTTTTGTTTGTCCTGAACAAATCCTCAGGCATAATGTGTTTTGACTGTGACGGGAGTCAAACGCGGGACCTGTTGTCACTCACTCAGTAAGAGACTTTCACTCTTCTAGGCCGGCTCCGCTTACATGGTCCGGCAAAAACTTCTGAAACAAAGTGTATCAATAGAATTGACACAAACCCATACCATTCATATTCATTAATGAAGTTTAAGAAGTTAATGAAGTTTAAAATTGTATAACACATCTTGGATAATAAAAATGTCATTACCTGTGTTCTTTATTTTATGCTGCTTTTTTGCGCATCTTCATCAAGGGTGGCAGTAAATTAACATACAGTATATACATGTCACATTGCGGGAGGCAGGACACAGGCGCAGAGTGGTGGTTCAAATCTATTCTTTTAATACAGCTCAACAGAAACAAATCTAAGACAAAATGCACTTGGCAAAACAATAATCCACACAGGGTGTGGCAAAAGGCTGAACTTAAATAGGATCCCCAATTAAAGACAATGATGTACAGCTGCCTCTAATTGGGGAAAACAAAAAGCAACTGTGAAGAGATGCCTAGAGGCCTCTCTGTCAGGTCATGACTATGGCCCACAGTCCAGCGCAAATATGGCTAGGGGCATAACCAGGACCTGACGGTGCCCACCCCAAGGTGCAGGCTACTGACCGCAAAACAGGGAAACGCCCTGGGGGGGCAGGTCGACGGAGCCTGGACAGGTGTAGGCTCTGCCCCCGGAGCAGGACGTGGCGCCAGTGGAGCTGGAGACGGCAGGGGCAGCTGGTGACGCCAGGGGAGCTGGAGACTCCAGGGAAAAGGGAGGCACCGGACCAGGAGTCACCAGGGGAGCTGGAAATGCCAGGGAAACAGGTGGCACCAGTCGAGGAGGCGCCAGGGGAGCTGGAGGCGTCAGGGGAGGAGAGGGAGGCTCCGCCCCTGAGGCGAGATGGGGCACAGAAGCAGAGGGTGGAAGAGGTGACGACAGAGGTTCCTCCGATCGCCACTCCGGAGGTGGTGGCAGCAGTAGCTCGTCTTCCCATCCCTCCGGGTGGATCAGCCCTGGAGGCTCACGGCAGGGGACCGGCACTGGAGGCTTACGGTGGGGACAGACACTGGAGGCTCACGGCAGGGGAACTGCAGGTCCAGTCACACCCACCACTATCTTGCCTGCACCTCCAGGGGCTTGAGCTTCAACCCCTCCGAAGGTTGCTCATCCCCCTGTGTTGGAGGCCGAAGGATCTCGCGGTCCTCCTCCTCTGTCGCCGCTGGTTCCTCCTGCCCTCTGGGCTGCAGGGGCTCCTTGTTGAGCCTCCACGATTGCAGCAACAGGAGCACCTCGTCGTCCTCTTCTGCCTCAGTCAGGTACTCCTGCTGCCAGGGTTGCAGGGGCTCCTCAATGAGCCCCCACGTGAGCAGCAGCAGGATGTCGTTGTCCCACCCCTCCGGTGGTGGCAATCGCTTCTTGGGGTCCTGCAAAGGACACAATAGCCCCCCCAAAAAAACTTCTGCGGCTGGCTCACGGCGGGTTGCTGGTGTCGTCGCTGTCGTCATCACCGGGGTTCCCGCTGGGCTGGCCATGGGGTTGGCCAGTCCTCCAGCGTGTGATGGTAGGGGTTCTCCTCCTCGTTGTCACTATCTTACCAACTGAGGAGTTTCCCTACCGTCAGGGTCCAAACTTTTTGGCTTACCAGCCAAGGTGGCTGGTAGATGAAAAAATTTACCAGCCAGAGATATTTTTTACGAGCCACAAAAATACATTGCTTTTTACTATTGCAATTTGCTATTAGTGGTATTTAGCATGTCATCTTGGTCTCATATGCGATTCTCAATCAATATTATAGTAGTGTGCAGTAGTAATGGTAATAACATTAACTGTATGCAGAAATATTCATTTAACTGTTTCAACTCTAAAGTGTAACAAAGTGTAAAACATTAGAATTAATAAATTCAGTTGTATTCGCCTTTAAGTGCAAGAAGGATAATTTATTAAGGACTTAATATATGAAATAATATTTAAAAAAAATAATAAATATTCTTAATTTTAGAGAAATTAACAATAACAAGTAAAAATTAAAGCTGCAAGCAGCATTTAGTGGGTTTCAGCATTAAGCTATTAGTAGCCAGTTTGCAGTTTTTCCAATAGGACAGAAATCCAACTCATGTCCATAGCTGTAAACAATATTACATGTATGGTTTTTCCTTTTCACTAGTATCTCCATGTGGCCAAATGGAAACATCTTTCATATAAACTAAACTCACAACCCTGATCATGTGTACCAAATGTAATCACATTTAACATCTGTCTTTTGAAGCATTTTTCACAAATTTAGAATTGCCAAAAAAACATTGCGCCTGACTAAATGGATCCCAATTGCAAATATGTTCCTTGCGAGAAGTTGTACTTATACACCTGTTTTCAAGGTTTTATTTTAAACGGGGTGGGAATGGTAAGCTTGCAAATGTGTGGAACCCCAATAGAGCCACCAATGTGGTTGATAAAAAAAATCTTTGCAGTCATTATTTTCGTATCATCTTTGTTAACATATGCACCAAGTAGAATTATTATCCCATTATCTTTGTAGATGTCTATACATGTGCTAAACCACGCCCCTGCCCATGTTCATCTGTCAATGTCGGCCATGTTTTTTAAGATACAGACCTGATTGATATAACTTTTGAAGACAATCGTCCATAGATGCCAAATATGAATGTACGTGAAGATCTTAGGTGTCAGAGGAGATGATTTTAAAGTGCTTTTCACAAATTCAAAATAGCCACCAAACCCTTAAAGCAAAGTTAATGAGTCCCAATGGCAAATATGTTCCTTATGAGGAGGTGGACTTATCGACCTCTTTTCAAGGCAGTATCTCAAACGGGGTGAGTATGGTGACCTTGCTAATGTGAAAAACCTCAATAGCACCACCGTGTGGTTGATAAAAAAATCCTTGCAGTTTTCCATATGGTCCTTGTCAACATACTTACCAAGTAGAATTATTATACCATTATCCGTGTAGGAGATGTCTATAAATGTGCAAAACCACGCCCCCGGACATATTCATTGGTCAATAGCATCCATGTTTTTTGACATACTGGCCTGGCTGCTATACTGGCAAAAATGTTCATCATGAGGAGATACACCTATGTACCAATTTTCAAGACTTTAGGTCACAAGGGGTGGGTGTGGTGAGCTTGCAAAAAGTGTGACTTTGGAGGCTTGTGACAGCACCACCATGAGGACGACATGCATGCCACTGCACCAGAAGTTGCGGCCCTTGGCCCTTTACTACCATTAAAATTGGGCACTTTTAAGCCATTTAATCTCACGGGAATTTGCAAAAAACATCCTTTTTTGCCGCAAGAATAATAATAATAATGAACCGGAACAAACACAATAGGGTTTCACCAGTGAACTGCTGAAACCCTAATAATAACTAGACAAGTACATTTCCTGAAGAAAATGTGGTTTGCTTGCTAGCTGTTTAAAAAGTATTTATGGTTTGAAATAGTGTTTACCTATCGAAAGGTTTGGAGACTGTATATTTTAAGGTTCAAGAGATACTGTTGGTGAGGGTAATTGGCATAAATTAGCATACATGACATAGTTAAGGCTCATAATTGTTACCAATGACAGCTCGAACAGTTCAAAATATTTAGGTATGCCAATTAGCGTAATATATTTTGAACAGTTGATTGTAAGTATGGTAATTACGCTAATTACCATACTTACAATCAATAACCGTTTCATAATTTGCAGTGGGGATAGCATAAACGTCTGAAACAAAGTTGGTTTTGTGTCTGTAGCACGAATGGTTCAAAAGAAACAGCCTAATTGCGAATTAATGCTAATTACGCTAATTGGCATACCTAAAATTAATTAGCATATCATTCTATGAACAGGGGATAGCGAAACTGGTGCAACAAAGTTGGTTTCATGTCTGTAACTCGACCGGTTTCAAAGATATAGTATAATCATTAGTTAACGCTAATTATGCTAAATAGCATAGGTAAAATCAATAAAAATTTCATAATTTGAAGTCGGGATAGCGAAAATGGTGAAGGAAACTTGGCTTCGTGTCTGTAGCTCGAACGGTTCAAGAGATACAGCCTAATAGTGAATTAATGCTAATCACGCTAATTAGCGTACGTAAAATCAATAAAGGTTTCATTATATGAACTGGGATTATCCTAAACAGGTGAAACAACGTTGGTTTCGTGTCTGTAGCACGAACAGTTCAAAAGATACAGCATAATAGTTAATTCACGCTAATTATGCTAATTAGCATATGTACAATCAATAAACGTTTCCAAATTTGAAGTAGGGATAGTATAAACTGGTGTAACAAAGTTGGTTTTGATACAACCTAACAGTTAATTAACGGTATTTACGCTAATTTGCATTTGTAAAATCAATTACCATTTCAGAATTTGCAGTGAGTATAGCCTAAACGTGTGAAACAAAGTTGGTTTCGTGTTTGGAGCTCAAATGGTTCAAAAGATACAGCCTAGTAGTTAATCAACACTAATTATGCTTATTACGCTAATTAGTATACGTAAAATCAAGTACCGTTTCATGAATTGCAGTGGGTATAGCCTAAACTTGTGAAACAGAGCTGGTTTCGTGTCTGTACCTCAAACGGTTCAAAAGATACAGCCTAATAGTTCATTAACGGTAAATACGCTAATTAGCATACGTAAAATCAATAAATGTTTCATTATATAAGCTGCGGATAGTCTAAACTTTTGAATGAGAGTCAGTTTTTTTTCTGTAGCTCGAACGGTTCAAGCACACATAATAATAATGAACCGGAACAAACACAATAGGGTTTCAGCAGTTCACTAATAAACAACAGTAGTTATTACTAGTTCATAGTAATATGTTTATTCAGTCTTCTTCAGACAGTTCCCTCTCAAAGGGGTTTACCTCCTTGTCTCCCGCTATGAAGTCTGCCCTTCTGCTGCGGATGGTGTCTGTGTGCCACAGGTCAATGGCAGCGGAGGAGTCGTACTTCTTAATCTCTGGCGAGCTAAGTTGGTCCATGAGGAGATCTGACAGGGAGGTAGATGTCAGGTTTGATCTCCAATCAGACTTGACCTGTATTAAAACAAGAAACCAGGCAAGCCTAGTTCAGCCGGCCCGCAATAGAAAGTGTTTCCCCCTCAAGATTCGAACCCAGGTCGCCCATGTGAAAGGCTGTCATTAACCACTACACCACAGAGCTGTACATTTGCCACGTGTCAGTATAGCCTCTTGTGCCACTGGCCGTTTTAACAGTTAATTGGCCATTCGTGAATGACATTGATACAGTTAAACTGACTAACGTTTCTTACTAAGTTTACCTCCACCAAAAATAGCGTCTATGAATGGCATTTGCCACTGGCCGTTTTAACAGCGTATTAGCCAGTAATAAGCTTTACCGGTATCTACTAACTTACTGAAATAGTCATAGGAATTGAGCAATTGCTAGCGAGTCTGCCAAAGCTATTTCATTTCATGGCATAAGAATGTATTTTTTTCTTTTATGGCAAAACAACATACTTTTTTCTTTCATTCGTGAATGACATTGATACAATAACTATCAATAAAGGTGACGATAACTAACTTTTTAATCAAGTGAAAAGACGAGAGAATCGTGGAATCTACCAGAAATAATTAAAAAATGTCGTTGCTCTCAATAGATTTGAACTTAGGTCTTCCACCACAATGCCACGGCACTACACGTTTCAGAAGTGGCTAGACACCATTGAGCATTGTGTTTAACTGACTGACATTTCTTATTAAGTTTACCTCCACCATAGCGTCTATGAACTGTATGGCTTTTGCCACTGGCCGTTTTAACAGCTTATTAGCCAGCTTACTAGTATCTACTAACTTCCTAGGAAAAATCATAAGAATTGAGCAATTGCTAGCGAGACTGAAGATGAACTTTTCCATGCCAGAAACAGTCGCAGTATAACCGTATACAGTTTCAGTTAAGGCTTACTGTAACGTAACTACTGTATGTTGTAGGCAGCAAATGTTTGTCTATCCTGACCCAAAACGCATGCACCTGGGAGCCAGAAATCTTTCTGATTGAGAGGGGATCAAATACTTATTTCACTCATTAAAATGCAAATCAATATATAACATTTTTGACATGCATTTTTCTGGATTTTTTTGTTGCTATTCTGTCTCTCACTGTTCAAATAAACCTACCATTAAAATTATTGACTGATCATTTCTTTGTCAGTGGGCAAACATACAAAATCAGCAGGGGATCAAATAATTTTTTCCCTCACTCTAACAGTGAACACATTTCATGAGTCAGAGTATCCATGTTTATCTCACTCAAGGCACCCAACCTATTTAATACATAAGTTCACATTCCTATAAGCCATTGAAATTACTACCTATAATGGCATATACTACCTATTTTGGACACTTACTGCAACTGGCCAAACTGCCCTAATACTGTTATAAATTCATATGAATATGTTTAATAATTCATTCTGTGTAATATGCAATTTATGTTGGACATGGGGTTTCTTATTCAAACCTATTCTGACACACTGAACAAACCTGATGCATTTTCTGGATCTGTCCAGTTCCTAAACCTAGCCAACTTGGTAGCACACAGGACTCCTGTATCAACGTTTCCAAATCGGTCATTCAAGCTCTGTCTGAGTTTTGAGAGCATTGTCTCCTCTGATGACTTCACTGTCCTGTTGTCATTCTTTGCCACTCCTAACTCCACTCCCTCAAACATCAGGCCACTGGTGGCCTTCATCACCGGCCGTTCTCTACACACAAAAAAATCTACATTTACGTATTTCAAGATTTGTTCTCTTCTCAGTTAATTGACTAAATAGTTTGTAGTCACTCACAGTACAGTGTCAATCAATCAATCAATCAAATTTATTTATAAAGCCCTTTTTACATCAGTAGTTGTCACAAAGTGCTTTTACAAAACACCCGGCCTTAAAACTCCAAGGAGCAAACAACAGTTGTGTTGAATTTCAGTGGCTAGGAAAAACTCCCTAAGAAGGCCGAAATTTAGGAAGAAACCTAGAGAGGACCCAGGCTCAGAGGGGTGACCAGTCCTCTTCTGGCTGTTCCGGGTGAACATATTAAGAGTACAATTGTAATAATTAATAAGTGCACGTGGGCTGAGTCCAGAGTCTATTTAAACTTAATCCAGGTCGGAAGCATGACCAGATGGACAAGGACAGGGACGACACAGGGAGGAGGGGGAGGTGTCAGCACAGTGGCAGCTGAAATCGTCAGGTATCGTCTTGATCTGCAACACAACCAGGAGGAATTTGGACCGGGACAGCAACGGGTCTTTCAAGCCTGGTACTCCTCAGGTGTGTGCCAGGACCTCATGTCCTCCTAAGTTTAAAACGGCAGGAGACAGGAAAAATTTAGAAAATGCATTCCTTAGATCTACAAGGATTTATAGTGGAGAAGGAGAACTGACCCTACTCCCCAGCACAATAATATAGCAGCGTAAGACCTTGGGGCTGAGACAGGGGGGTCCGGTGACACTGTGGCCCTATCCAGGGGAGGCCC
>JACXGI010017417.1:0-14594 GCA_016801175.1 Esox masquinongy
GGTGGGTATGTTGATATGAAGGAGGTACAGTGAGGTGAATAGAAGAAGACCTGAGAGTACGGGTGGGTATGTTGATATGAAGGAGGTCAGTGAGGTACAGAGGAGCGAGGTTGTGAATGGTCTTGAAGGTGAGGAGCAGAATCTTAAAATCAATGCAGTATTTTACAGGGATCGAGAATGGCTGTACTAGTGGGTGTGAGAGACGGACGGAGACGATTGATGTTACGTAAATGGAAGTATGCAGACCGGGTCACATTATTCATGTGAGCTTGAAATGAAAGTGTGCTGTCGAGGATGACACCCAGACTCTTAACCTGAGGGGAGGGAGAAACTGAGGAGTTATCAATGGAAAGAGAGAAACTGTCATGTTTTGTCAGAGTGGATTTGGTGCCAATGAGGAGAACCTCAGTTTTGTCATTGTTAAGATTGAGGAAGTTGCAGGAAAACCAGGATTTGATTTCCATTAGGCAATCAGAGAGGGAGGTGGGTGGAAGGGTTGAGTTAGGTTTAGTTGACAGTTATAGCTGGGTGTCATCCGCATAGCAGTGGAAATGGATATTGAATTTACGAAAGATATGACCAAGAGGAAGTAGATAGATGATAAACAGAAGGGGCCCCAGGACAGAGCCCTGGGGAACACCGGTAATGACAGGAGATGGATGTGATTTGAAAGTTCTGAGTTGGATGAACTGAGTGCGGCCAGAGAGATAGGATTTAAACCAGTCCAAAGGTGTGTCAGTTATACCAATAGAGACTAGTCTGTCAAGGAGGATGTTATGAGAGATGGTGTCAAAGGCCACACTCAGATCAAGGAGGATGAGAATGAGTCAGCTGCCATGAGAAGATTATTAGTGCTTTTTACCAGTGCTGTTTCAGTGCTATGGCAGGGGCGGAAGCCAGATTGGAATTCTTCATTGAGGTTATTGTCAGACAAGTGTGCATGAACCTGAGATGCAACTGTTTTTTCAAGGATTTTAGATAGAAAAGGCAGGTTAGAAATAGGATGGAGGTTATTGAAATTGTTGGGGTCTGCACCAGGTTTCTTAAGTATAGGAGTTACTGCAGCAGATTTTAGAGGGTTAGGGTGCCAGAGGTGAAGGAACAGTGCCAGAGGTGAGAGAAGAATGTATAATGGTAGTTATTAGGGAGGAGAGAGAGGGTACGCAGGCTTTTACCAGGGTGGTAGCTAGAGGGTCTAGCTGACAGGTAGTTGGCTTTGACTTTTGAAGAAGGCCAGATATTTCAGCAACAGAAGGAACCGTGAAACTCGAAAATGCACGAGAAAGAGGGGTTGAGAGACCTGAGAGAGACAGACTGTGAGAGGTAGTAGTTGTCAGTTGCTGGTGGATCTTATGAACTTTGGCGTTAAAAAATGACATCAGGGTGTTGCAATAGGCATTTGAGTACAGATGAGGTCCGGTGGTCGTAAAATGTTGTTGACCATGGAGAACAGGGCTCTGGTGTTTCCTTCACCTGAACTAATTAAGCCTGCATAATAAGTGGATTTGGCTGTAGAAAGAGTGTCCTTGTAATTTAGAATGTGGTCCTTATACATTTCTTTGTGAACAATGAGTCCAGTTTTCTTGTAAAAGCGTTCCAAGCGACAACCTTTTGCTTTGATCTGGCGTAGTTCAGATGTAAACCATGGGGCAGAATGGGTGAAGAAAACAGTCCGGGTTTTTAAAGGGGCCAGAGAATTTAAAATATTATGTAGTCCATCATTGTAATGAGAAACCAGTTCATCAGGGGTGGATAAACAGTCAATGACAGCGTTCAGTCTTTTGTAATATTTGTGTATGAGGCTTCTTGCAGGTGGTATAGCTGCCCATTCGTCTTGGCAAAATGCCTTCAGATCATGCAAAGTCTTTGGTCATCTTACATGAATCGCACGTATGAGATCTTATGGGGGAAATACACTGAGCTGATGTATTGATTAATTATACCATTGTATAGGAGAGTGAAAAATCACTAGCTACCTCTGTGTTGATAGTAAAGTACTGAGTCCATGTATTTAGAAAGTAGGAAAATGCCAGATGTGTTAATACAGAGTTAAACTAATCAAAGGAACAAGACCAGGCTGATTGAGGCTATAGTCATGTGTTGCTCAATGGTCAGTAATTCTGTGAGATGTTGTCCCACCTTCTTGCTCATACAAAAGGAAGTGTTTCTGAACTGTACGGCAGACAGACTGTCACTGATATTGAGTTAGTGTCGTTCTAACACTATTTGCAAATATTAATAACCTGTATTTGTCTTAAAGATCATTTTGATCTCTGTCTTACCTACCTTAAAGGGTTCTGACTTTAGATTTCCAGCACAATCTCCCCAGAGTGGCTCGAGGATATTAAGGTCAGGAGACTGTGATGGCCACTCCAGAACCTTCACCTTTTTATGCTGTAACCACTGGAGGGTCAACTTGGCCTTGTGCTTAGAGTCATTGTAGGGCTGGAAAGTCCAAGAGCGTCCCATGCACAGCTTTCATGCAGAAGAATGCAAATTGTCTGCCAGTATTTTCTGATAACATGCTGTATTCATCTTGCCATCAATTTTCACAAGATTCCCCATGCCTTTAGAGCTCACACACCCCCAAAACATCAGTGAGCCACCACCATGCTTCACAGTGGGGTTGGTATTCTGTTCACGATAGGTCTTGTTGACCCCTCTCCAAACATAGTGCTTATGGTTGTGACCATAAAGTTCTATTTTGGTCTCGTCACTCCAATTAACAGTGTCCCAGAAGCTGTGAGGCGTGTCAAGGTGTTGTCAGGCATATTGTAACCAGGCTTTTTTGTGGCATTGGCGTAGTAAAGGCTCCTTTCTGGCAACTCAACCATGCAGCTCATTTTTGTTCAAGTATCGTCATATTGTGCTCCTTGAAACAACCACACCCTCTTTTTCCAGAGCAGCCTGTATTTCTCTTGAGGTTACCTGTGGGTTTTTCTTTGTATCCCAAACAATTCTTCTGGCAGTTTTGGCTGAAATCTTTCTTGGTCTACCTGACCTTGGCTTGGTATCAAGAGATGCCCGAATTTTCCACTTCTTAATAAGTGATTGAACAGTACTGATTGGCATTTGCAAGGCTTTGGATATCTTTGTATATCCTTTTCCATCTTTATAAAGTTCCATGACCTTGTTACGCAGGTCTTTTGACAGTTCTTTTCTGCTCCACATGGCTCATTATCTAGCCTGCTCAGTGCATCCACGTGAGTGCTAACAAACTCATTGACTATTTATACACAGACACTAGTTGGAATTTAAAAAGCCATGCGTGTGGAAAATTCAACTTTAATTGCCATTTTCACCTGTGTATGTCACCTTGTGTGTCTGTAACAAGGCCAAACATTCAAGGGTATGTAAACTTTTGATCAGGGCCATTTGGGTGATTTCTGTTATCTTTATGATTTAAAAAGGAGCCAAACAACTATGTGATAATAAATGGCTTCATATGATCACTATCCTTAAATAACATATATATTTTTTGCATGATCAGTCATATTTTGACTGATGTCAACATTTCCCAATTTCTGCCAGGGTAAACTTATGAGCACAAATGTAGATGTGTACATTGTTAAGGAACAGTTCCATCTAAATGCATGCATTGTTAAGGAACAGCTCCATCTAGATTAGATTAAATTCAAATTGTCACTGAACAAGTACAAGTACAGTATAACAAAATGCAGTTTGCGTCTACCCAGAAGTGCAAATAGAAGAGGGCAGGAAATTTACAAGTATTAAATATAGTGTATGTTACACGTGGAATGTGTAGATGTGCAATGAAGGCAAATGCAGTCTAACTGTGCCATGAAGGCAAATAGGGGAGGGCAGAAAATTTACTAAGTATTAAGTATAATGTATGTTACAAGTGGGATGAATAGTTATGCAAAATTCTTATTTTGAAGGTGTAAGGCAAATTGAATGTGTAAGGTAGCATGTGCAACTGAAATGCAGGGATAACAGCAATGAGGTTCACGAGGTAGACATGTACATGTAACACTGAAAAATGCAAGATGTATGCATTGTTAAGGAAGAGCTCCATCTAGATGTATGCACTGGTAAGGAAGAGCTCCATCTAGATGTATGCACTGTTAAGGAAGAGCTCCATCTAGATGTATGCGTCGTTAAGGAAGCGCTCCATCTAGATGTATGCATCGTTAAGGAAGAGCTCCATCTAGATGTATGCGTCGTTAAGGAAGAGCTCCATCTAGATGTATGCATTGTTAAGGAAGAGCTCCATCTAGATGTATGCGTCGTTAAGGAAGAGCTCCATCTAGATGTATGCGTCGTTAAGGAAGAGCTCCATCTAGATGTATGCGTCGTTAAGGAAGAGCTCCATCTAGATGTATGCACTGTTAAGGAAGAGCTCCATCTAGATGTATGCACTGTTAAGGAAGAGCTCCATCTAGATGTATGCACTGTTAAGGAAGAGCTCCATCTGGATGTATGCGTCGTTAAGGAAGAGCTCCATCTAGATGTATGCGTCGTTAAGGAAGAGCTCCATCTAGATGTGTGCATCGTTGACAGTACAACCATTCATGTATGTCAGCACTCACTTGATTCAAGTTGTCCATGTGTGTCAGAGATACTGGGAATATCTCTGGGAAACACCAAAGAAAAGGAGCATGTAAACCACAAAATTAGAAGAGTTAGAGAACACAAAAATTATGAAGTAAGAGAAGCCCAATATTTTGATGCGGGAGAACCTCAGTATTATGATGCATGACAACCCAAATATAATGAAGAGAACAAAAATATTATGAAGAGAACCCTAATATTACTAAACAATTTAACCAACATTTTGTGAAGATTAATAACCCATATGAGGAAGGAAAATAACCTAGATATTATAAAGCAAGAGAACCTCAATATTATACATTATGAAGCATGAGTACAAGACTATAAGGCGGAAAAAAGATGGTACACAGGAAAGTGTACTGAAGCTGGGATATTGCCGTGGAGCTAAAGGACAAAGGCTGGGATATAGCCGTGAAGCTAAAGGACTAAGGTTGTGATATAGTCAAGAAGCTAAAGGACTAAGGCTGTGATATAGCCATGATGCTAAAGGACTAAGGCTGTTGTATAGCCGTGAAGCTTAAGGACTTTGATATAGCCGTGAAGCTAAAGAACTAGTCTTTGATGTAGCTGTGAAGTCGAGAGAATTTGGCAGATGTAAGCAATTTCAACAAATCAAATTATTGGTACATTCTACGCAAATAAAGGTAATTCTCCTTTGGAGACATGGTGTGAATCTACCAGTACTTATACAGTTGTAGTTTTCAAGAACCACATTTTATTGTATTCCTTTCTTTCGTAACTTCTCCGAGAAACCACCAATAAAATGTTTCTGAGACTGTTAATTCCCAATGATTTTCATAGATCCACAAGTCATTCTGTCTTCAAAATAATACTGAAAGACTCATGAGCATACATCAATACTAGTGACACATCTCAGACCAAGTACACACATTGTACTATAAGGTTCTGTTTGAGCTGAGCTCACCCTATGGCTCGGGAGACAACCAGCTCCACTTGGGGGTCAGACTTTGATTCCAGTATGATATTGTAAACTTCCTTGAATGTAGCTCCTTCCAGGAACCTGCCATTCCATTCAAGAACCTGATCGCCTGAAAAGAGGGAAATAAAGCAAGATAATGAGAGAGAAATAGAGAAAGAAAGGGTTGATTCTCATATTAAAATGTATCCAATCATTACTTCCTTTAAGCCGTCCAGGAAAACATTGTCTTCTAAATTTATAAAATGTAAATCTGAGACTTCTGCACAGTTACTACTATTGACAAATTAATCATTACATCATGGCTGTGAGGTAATGCGTACTCATTACATCATCGCTGTGAACTAGTGCGTACTCATTACATCATCGCTGTGAGCAAGTGCATAGTCGTCACTTCATCGGTGTGAGCTAGTGTATAGTCGTTACATCATGGCTGTGAGGTAATGCGTACTCATTACATCATCGCTGTGAACTAGTGCGTACTCATTACATCATCGCTGTGAGTAAGTGCATAATCGTTACTTCATCGGTGTGAGCTAGTGTATAGTCGTTACTTCATCACTGTGTAATAGTGCGTACTCATTACATCATCGCTGTGAGCTAGTGGGTACTCATTACATCATTGCTGTGAGACAGCATCAGTGTGATTCAGTATGTACCTGGTCGAAGATGACCAACTATATCTGCTAGGCTTCCTCTTTTCACTTTAGTGATGAAAGCACAAAGTCTACCAGAATCTGTCATCTTTCCTCCAACCACCTGTTGAACACAAGTTTAGTAAAAATCTCTCACACATCCTAAACATCTACAGAAATACTAGATTAACAGAACAAGAGCTGTTCCTGATGCTGAAAGAGCTTAGATCAGTGAAGTCAAAAACCTGACCTCTTAAAGACAAAAACAGTATTCAGTCAAAACAGCCTCTATCAACAGAATACAGTTCATTGTATTATTAACAATATTGTCAACCTTTCAACAGAATACAAATAAACAGTATTGTCTACCTGTTAACAGAATACAGTTCATTATATGATAATTTAATAAATTGTCTTGTTAGTAAATAGCTAATAAAGTCAGCAAGTCAGTATCACTATCCTTTATTTAGCTTCTCAGCCAGTAAGCTAGCTGGTCAGTCAATCAGCCAGTAAATCAGTCAGCCAATTAGTAGATCAATATGTTATTACATTTGCCAGTCAATCAGCATGCGAGTCTGTCAGTGAGTCAGTTACTCGATTAGTCAGTCAGTATGCCAATCAGTCAGTATGCCAGTCAGTCAGTCAGTATGCCAGTCAGTCAGTATGCCAGTCAGTCAGTCAGTACATCAGCCAGTCAGTCAGTCAGTATGCCAATCAGTCAGTATGCCAGTCAGTCAGTATGCCAGTCAGTCAGTACATCAGCCAGTCAGTCAGTACATCAGTCAGTCAGTCAGTATGCCAGTCAGTCAGTAAATACAGTAAATAGCTAATAAAGTCAGCAAGCTTTTATTTAGCTTCTCAGCCAATAAGCTAGGCGGTCAGTCAATCAGTCAGTCAATCAGTCAGCCAATTAGTAGATAAATATGTTATTACATTTGCCAGTCAATCAGCATGCGAGTCCGTCAGTGAGTCAGTTACTCGATTAGTCAGTCAGTATGCCAATCAGTCAGTATGCCAGTCAGTCAGTCAGTACATCAGCCAGTCAGTCAGTATGCCAGTCAGTCAGTATGCCAATCAGTCAGTATGCCAGTCAGTCAGTCAGTACATCAGCCAGTCAGTCAGTATGCCATTCAGTCAGTATGCCAATCAGTCAGTATGCCAGTCAGACAGCACATCAGCCAGTCAGTCAGTACGTCAGTCAGTCAGTCAGTATGCCAGTCAGTCAGCAAGCCAGTCAGTCAGTACATCAGCCAGTCAGTCAGCAAGCCAGGCAGTACATCAATCAGTCAGTACACCAGCCAGTCAGTCAGTACATCAGTCAGTCAGTCAGTACATCAGTCAGTCAGTCAGATAGCCAGTCAACCACTCAGTCATTCAGTCAGTAAGTTAGACATTTGGATGTAGTTATGACAGACAGCCAGCTGGTCATTCAGTAATTTATTCAGTTAGTCAGAAAACCAGTGAGTCAGTCAGTCATTCCAAATATCATTCCCCATATAATACCAGTGAGTCCTGGAGCTTACCTTGAGTCCCAGCAGAGCTCCTGTATCTCTGGGCACTGTGCCATCCTTCATTCGCTTGTTAAGTAAAATCCGCCCTATCAAGCGTTCACCATCTTTGGATTGTTGCCATGACACCGGGTGCTACGAGGTCAAAGTGACAACATACATCTTAAGTAAGCTTCTTACCTTTCAAGAATTAAACATAAAGGCCTTTTTCAATTGCTTTTTCTTAATTCCTCTATTCCCAAAACCCACTGGATGAGAAAGCACGAGGTCCCTTCCCTCTGACCTCTTCCAATGGGTTTTCAAATTGAGGGGAGAAGAGACAAAAGAAAAGGAGATAGACAGAGCTATGAAGAGTCAGATAGAGACCAATAAAGAGAGGGAAAGATCTGGATCTAGACAGAGCTAGAGATGGAGAGAGATAGACATTATATACAGCTCTGGAAAAAATTGAGAGACCACTGCACCTTTTTCTTTCCATTCCAAAAAAGTTGAAAAGGAAGGTTTTGAGTGAGGAACAGATGGGTTAAAATTAAGAGACCACTGCAAATTTAACGCTTCTGTTCCTCAATCAAAACTTTCCTTTTCAACTTTTTTGGAAAGGAAAGAAAAAGGCGCAGTGGTCTCTTCTATTTATACAGCTCCGGAAAAAATGATATATATATATATACACAGTGGTTTTGAAAAGTCTACACACCCCTGTTAAAATGCCAGGTTCTTGTGATGTAAAAGAATGAGACAAAGATAAATCATGTCAGAACTTTTTCCATCATTAATGTGACCTATAGCGTGAACAATTCAATTGAAAACAAACTGAAATCTTTGAGGGGGAAAAATATCATTTTAACAGGGGTGTGTAGACTTTTTATATCCACTGTATATAGATAGATAGATAGAGAGAGAGAGAGAGAGAAGGGGGGGTGAATACAGCTCCGGAAAAAAATATTTTTTTAATTTTTTCCAGAGCTGTATATATATATATATATATATATATAAAACATACATAGTACCAGTCAGAAGTTGGGACACATACTCATTCCAGGGTATTTGACTAGTTTTGCTTTTTTCCAGTAATGTTTAGTTTTGGAATTTTAGAATAATAATGAAACCGTTAACACTATGACATAACAGATATGGAATCAGTAGTAGTAGTAGTAGTTGCGGGTGGTAGTATTGTGTTCATTTTAGTGTGTGTTGTGTAGTAATTGTAGTAGTAGTTGTAGTAGTAGTAATTGCGGGTGGTAGTATTGTGGTTGATCAAGTGTCCACGGGTGAATTGAGAAACAAGGAGATGGTAGTATGAAGGGCTGTTATACCATAGACATAGAGGCTGCCTCGCTATGCCAAGATGCTTGATCCCACCAATGGCCATCCATATCTCCTGTGGAATCAGTAATAACCAAGAGAAAGGAGTGAGAGAGACAGAAAGGGAATGGGGAGAGAGAGAGATTGGAGAAAAAGATAGAGTTGGGAGGGTGTAAAGAGTTAGGAATATGGAGGGAGAGAAAAAGAAAGAGATTGAAAAAGAAGGAGGGAGCCAGGTGAGAACAGAAACATGGATGATAGAAACAACACACATTAAAACATAGCGTACACTTACAATACAAACAGATGCATTGAAACCACAGATAACTAAATGTTCAGTGCATCTTAACATTACCTAAATACTATCAAAATTTTCCGTTATGACAGAACCCGGCTGCATCATGACAGAACCCGGCCTTATTTTAACAGAGCTAGGCTGCATCATGACAGAACCCGGCTGCATTTTAACAGAACTTGGCTGCATCATGACAGAACCCAGCTGCATCATGACAGAAATCGTCTGCATTATAACAGAACCCGGCTACATCCTAAATGAACTTCTCCCTCATAACATTACCTGGCTGCATCATAACATAACCCGAGTCCTTCATAGCATAACCCAGTTGCTTCATAATATAATCTGACTCTGTCATAACATAACCCGAGTCCTTCATAGCATAACCCAGTTGCTTCATAATATAATCTGACTCTGTCATAACATAACCCGAGTCCTTCATAGCATAACCCAGTTGCTTCATAATATAACCTGACTCTGTCATAACATAACCCGACTCCTTCATAACATAACCCAGCTTCTTCATAACATAACCTGGCTCCTTCATAACATAACCTGGTCTCAATCATGACAAAGAACATTGTTTCTTGGTAACAGAACCTGAATCCATAGTGGCAAACAATAGAAATATCAAATAGGTTAACCTCACAACAAGAATGTCCTAACATTTTGAGCATACAGAACTGTAAATGAACTGATCTACTGTACCCCCTTCTATGTCCTTTTCTTTAGGTTATTATGGACGTTTGATGCTAGGATATGAAACAATAATATCTTTAAGTACACTTAGTAACGAACAGGGGTGGCTATGAGGTAGGGTGACCACATTCAATAGGGTGAAATATGAGACATCTGGTCACTCTACTATAAGGGAGTTCAAATGTGAACTGTGATTGCTTGTCATTGTTAACATTAATGCGTGTGCTTCCTATCTATGTGTTTCTTTGAGTTTCTTTGTTTCCTGTTTTAATTCAGTAATACAGGCCTCAATATTATGAGACCTTTCTGACAGCTTGATTCCCCTTGATTCCTATTGTACTGTATGTAAAAGTTTAAAATACTTTTACGTACAGTATAATAGGTAGCTACATGTTTTTATGTTGCTATTTTTGTATGCATTGCTTTGAAATTACTGTTGTAATATAGAATCTGAAAACATTATTATTATCATTTTGATTGGTGGAGTGGTTCTAAAATGGTCAAGGACCTTGAAGGTTTAACACCATCCAAACAACTCAAGCAGGTCAGAAATTGTCACAAAATAGTTAGTACTCACATTTCCTAGCACAAAGATCTCAATCTCGAGAAGGCTGCAATGCTTACCAATGAGACTGAAATAAAACTAACTTCATAAACAGGCCACAAATTCCTTCACACTATAAGCTATGCAACAACGTTGCATACAACAACTCCCCCAACACAGTGCCAAACTATTTCTCAGTGCCCAAAGACAATGGCCATCATTCATGAAACTTCTCAGAAAAGATCTCAGATTCGAACGTTGGGAGAGACTTTTTTTGTTATTATTTTGTCCATTAAAATAACATCAAATTGATCAGAAATACTGTGTAGACAATGTACATTTTTTTAAATGACTATTGTGGCTGGAAACAGTTAATTTTTACAGTTTTTCTCAATCGTTTTGGCTCATTTTTTCAAAACAATAAGTTCAAATCTCTGAACAATTTTTTTCTTGCTCACACCAGATTAGAATTTCTCATTAATTTAAACAAATTCCACACGTTTTGGCACATGTGCAAAAGAGTAAGTACAATAGTCTGCAACAGGCACAATACATACAGTGAGGGGAAAACATTATTTGATCCCTTGCTGATTTTGTACATTTGCCCACTGACAAAGAAATGATCAGTTTATAATTTTAATGGTAGGTTGATTGAAAAGTGAGAGACAGAATAACTACAAAAAAATCCAGAAAAACGCATGTCAAAAATGTTATAAATTGATTTGCATTTTAATGAGTGAAAAAAGTATTCGACCCCTCTGCAAAACATGACTTAGTACTTGGTGGCAAAATCCTTGTTGGCAATCACAGAGGTCAGACGTTTCTTGTAGTTGGCCACCAGGTTTGCACACATCTCAGGAGGGATTTTGTCCCACTCCTCTTTGCAGATCTTCTCCAAGTCATTAAGGTTTCGAGGCTGACGTTTGGCAACTCGAACCTTCAGCTCCCTCCACAGATTTTCCATGGGATTAAGGTCTGGAGACTGGCTAGGCCATTCCAGGACCTTAATGTGCTTCTTCTTGAGCCAATCCTTTGTTGCCTTGGCAGTGTGTTTTGGGTCATTGTCATACTGGAATACCCCCCCATGACCCATTTTCAATGCCCTGCCTGAGGGAAGGAGGTTCTCACCCAAGATTTGACGGTACATGGCCCCGTCCATCGTCCCTTTGATGCAGTGAAGTTGTCCATTCCTCTTAGCATAAAAACACCCCCAAAGCATAATGTTTCCACCTCCATGTTTGACGGTGGGGATGGTGTTCTTGGGGTCATAGGCAGCATTCCTCCTCCACCAAACACGGCGAGTTGAGTTGATGCCAAAGAGCTCGCTTTTGGTCTCATCTGACCACAAGACTTTCACCCAGTTCTCCTCTGAATCATTCAGATGTTCATTGGCAAACTTCAGACGGGCCTGTACATGTGCTTTCTTGAGCAGGGGGACCTTGCGGGCGCTGCAGGATTTCAGTCCTTCACGGCGTAGTGTGTTACCAATTGTTTTCTTGGTGACTATGGTCCCAGCTGCCTTGAGATCATTGACAAGATCCTCCTGTGTAGTTCTGGGCTGATTCATCACCGTTCTCATGATCATTGCAACTCCACGAGGTGAGATCTTGCATGGAGCCCCAGACCGAGGGAGATTGACAGTTCTTTTTTGTTTCTTCCATTTGCGAATAATCGTACCAACTGTTGTCACCTTCTCACCAAGCTGCTTGGCGATGGTCTTGTAGCCCATTCCAGCCTTGTGTAGGTCTACAATCTTGTCCCTGACATCCTTGGACAGCTCTTTGCTCTTGGCCATGGTGGAGAGTTTGGAATCTGATTGATTGATTGCTTCTGTGGGCAGGTGTCTTTTATGCAGGTAACAAACTGAGATTAGGAGCACTCCCTTTAAGAGTGTGCTCCTAATCTCAGCTCGTTACCTGTATAAAAGACACCTGGGAGCCAGAAATCTTTCTGATTGAGAGGGGATTAAATACTTATTTCACTCATTAATTAATCAATTTAAACATTTTTGACGTGTTTTTCTGGATTTTTTTCTTGTTATTCTGTCTCTCACTGTTCAAATAAACCTACCATTAAAATTATAGACTGATAATTTCTTTGTCAGTGGGCAAACGTAAAAAATCAGCAAGGGATCAAATAATATTTTGCATCACTATACATGCACATGGCTTGCTGATCAAAACTGATGAGTTGATTCTCAGTGAAATTGTCAAACTCTTCACAACTTATAAACTTTCTTTCATCGTTTGAGCCATCACATGCAAAATGATCCATTCAATTATCAAAATCTGTCAGACATACATGTATATTCCATAAATATCTATGACATGAAATGTTTGTGATATCTGCTAGATTTGAAAATTACCTGCCAGGTGACATAGTAACGAAATAGGAATTGCCAGGAGATTTTTCCCCCGGTGCATCGCAAACATTAGATGTGATGTTGATGAAAATCTCTTCCCAGACCAACGAGATCGACAGGATGTCCACCAAGAAGATGGGAACTTGTAGTGTTATGTACCAGGAGGAGGTGCAGTTCATTATTTTTTACAGAACTACCGCAGGATTTTTCATTGTTGCAAATTTAATGTTTTCATGGATGTCATTTTGTGGAGAATTTTCAGCTCACTATATATGATTTTATATGTAAGAAATATGTAAAAATTGACATGCAAAAGTGAATTTTTTGTTTACATGTAACACATCGTTAAATTTACTGTATACATACAAATCTGCATATCCTTTTTCTGTGTACTACAGAATTGTACCGTATTCACTTTTCCCAGTAAACTTTTACCACTGTTCAAACTGGTATCTAAAAAGCTCTGTGATACACACCAGCATTCAGCTAGACAAAAAAGTAGATAAAAACTGAAATTTATATATAACAAACATTTCCAGGGTTGACTGCCATGGTGAAAAAAACATCTGAACATTTTGACCAGTACAACTCACACAATGAGAAAAAAACTCTTAATTTTGGTGGCACTGGCCAATTTACTAACACAATAACTAGGTTTTGAAGAATTAAATGTTTTGGGTGAGTTATTACATTTTGCAGACATGCCATAGTGTTGTGATGTTCCATGAAACAGTTGTCACGATTGTACTTACAGTTTAGAGAATGTTAAGACTGTTTTGAAAAATGAACCAAAGCGATTGAGAAAAACTGTAATGAACATCTACATAGGCGTAGAACACCTACAGAGGCCCATTATCAGCGCCATCAGTCCTGTGTTCCAGTGGAACATTGTGTCGACAAATACAAGTTTATAATTTTAAAGGCCTATGTGATCATTAGAAAACCCTTTTGCAATTTTGTTAGCACAGATGAAAACTATTGTGCTGATTAACGAATAAAAAAAACTGGCCTTCTTTAGACTTGTTGAGTTTCTGGAGCATCAGCAATTGTGGGTTCGATTACAGGCTCAGAATGGCCAGAAAAATAACTTTCTTCTGAAACTCGTAAGTCTATTCTTGTTCTGAGAAATGAAGGCTATTCCATGCGAGAAATTGCCAAGAAACTGAATATCTCGTAGAACCTTTTGTACTACTCCCTTCACAGAACAGCACAAACAGGCACTATCCAAAATAAAGAGTGGGAGGCTGCTGTGCACAACTGAGCAAGAGGACAAATACATTAGAGTGTCTAGTTTGAGAAACACCTCACATGTCCTCAATTGGCAGCTTCATTAAACAGTACCTGCATGCTAGTTAGGGTACTATTTAATGAAGCTGCCAATTGAGGACCTGTGAGGCGTCTGTTTTTAATGGACAAAAAATTAGCTTTTCATTCAAAAACAAGGACTTCTAAAGTTTCCCCAAACTTTTGAACAATAGTGTAGGTTGCATGGAAGCTCATATATATAGTGTGGAACGGTAATCCCATCTTGGTTCAGGTTGTGTCAGATTCGATAGTTGTTGGAGTAGTCTAATCCACTAGCCTACCAGTGAAGGATGTGTTGTAAAACCTAAATTAAGGCCAGCGTTTTCTGGCATACACCCATTTCATGTGTTGGTCTAACTCTTACAGGTCTGACCAAGTATTGGTCTAAATCTAACTGTCCTGAAAATGTGTTGGTCTAAATCTAACTGTCCTGAA
>JACXGI010017419.1:0-14556 GCA_016801175.1 Esox masquinongy
TTCTTGTGATGTAAAAGAATGAAACAAAGATAAATCATGTCAGAACTTTTTCCACCTTTAATGTGACCTATAACGTGAACAATTCAATTGAAAAACAAACTGAAATCTTTGAGGGGGAAAAATAAAAAACTCACAATAACCTGGTTGCATAAGTGTGCACACCCTTAAACTAATACTTTGTTGAAGCACCTTTTGATTTGATTAAAGCACTCAGTCTTTTTGGGTAGGAGTCCATTAGCATGGCACATCTTGACGTGGCTATATTTGCCCACTCTTCTTTGCAACAGCGCTCCAAATCTGTCAGATTGCGAGGACATCTCCTGTGCACAGCCCTCTTCAGATCACCCCACAGATGTTCAATTGGATTCAGGTCTGGGCTCTGGCTGGGCCATTCCAAAACATTAATCTTCTTCTGGTGAAGCCATACTTTTGTGGATTTGGATGTGTGCTTTGGGTCGTTGTCGTGCTGAAAGGTGAACTTCATCTTCAACTTTCTAACGGACGCCTGAAGGTTTTGTGCCAAAATTGCCTGGCATTTGGAACTGTTCATAATTCCCTCCATCCTGAATAAGGCCCCGGTTCCAGCTGAAGAAAAACAGCCCCAAAGCATGATGCTGCCATCATCATGCTTCACTGTGGGTATGGTGTTCTTTGGGTGATGTGCAGTGTTATTTTTGCGCCAAACATTCCTTTTGGAATTATGGCCAAAAACTGTTTTTCTTTGTAAGAAAAGGTCGTCTTGCCACCCTACCCCATAGCCCATTCATATGAAGAATACGGGAGATTGTTGTCACATGTAGCACACAGCCAGTACTTGCCAGAAATGTTGCTGTAGGCCTCTTGGAAGCCTCCCTGACCAGTTTTCTTCTCGTCTTTTCATCAATTTTGGAGGGACATCCAGTTCTTGGTAATGTCTCTGTTGTGCCATATTTTCTCCACTTGATGATCACTGTCTTCCCTGTGTTCCGTGGTATATCTAATGCTTTAGAAATTCTTTTGTACCCTTCTCCTGACTGATATCTTTCAACAATGAGATCCCTCTGATGCTTTGGAAGCTCTCTGCGGACCATGGCTTTTGCTCTGAGATGCAACTAAGAAAATGCCAGGAAAATCCTATTAGAACAGCTGAACTTTATTTGTGATTAATCAGAGTCACTTTAAATGATGGCAGGTGTGTAATGACTTCTATTTAACATGAGTTTGAATGTGATTGGTTAATTCTGAACACAGCCACATCCCCAGTTAGAAGAGACTGTGCACACTTATGCAACCAGGTTATTGTAAGGTTTTTATTTTTCATTTTTCCCCCTTGAAGATTTCAGTTTGTTTTTCAATTGAATTGTTCACATTATAGGTCACATTAAAAGTGGAAAAAGTTCTGACATGATTTTTCTTTGTCTCATTCTTTTACATCACAAAAACCTGGCATTTTCACAGGGGTGTGTAGACTTTTTATATCCACTGTAAGTTCTATTGAGAGTCGTAGTGGTTAAAGACAGTGCCTTTCACGTGGAAGACCTAAGTTCGAATCTATTGAGAGCAACAACATTTATTAGTTATTTCTGGTAGATTTCACGATTCTCTCGTCTTTTGACTTGATGAAAAAGTTAGTTATTGTCGCCTTTATTGATAGTTACTGTATAAATGTCATTCACGAATGAAAGAAAAAAGTACCTTGTTTTGCCATGAAAGAAAAAAATAGGTTCTTATGCCATGAAATGAAATAGCTTTGGCAGACTCGCTAGCAATTGCCCAATTCTTATGACTATTCCAGTAAGTTAGTAGATACCGGTAAAGCATATTACTGGCTAATACGCTGTTAAAACGGCCAGTGGCAAACAGCATACATAGAACCTATTTGTGGTGGAGGTAAATTAGTAAGAAACGTTAATCAGTTTAACTGTATCAATGTCATTCACGAATGGCCAATTAACTATTTGTAATGAACACCGGGACCAGGGGTTTGAGGCTCCAATTGCGGAACGCAACTGTCGATTTATTAGCAAAAGCACAAGGGATAAGGCACGAGCAGAACGAGAGACAGGCAGGCAGAGTCGATAACCAGGTGATCAGTCCTCGAAGACGACAGTACAGAAAGGGGCAGGCAGGCAGGATAATCCACGGGGCAGGCAGGCAGGTCAAGAGGCAGGCTTCTATACTTAAAGACAAACGGGGACAGGGCAAGGAAAGGAGAGAGCAAACAGGCTGGGAATGAAAAACAAGGAAGATCGCTATGCAAAGACTTGGCAGGTCCACTACGAACAATAACTCACACCTAAGTGGAGGTGGAGAACAGGCTGATAGAGCGAGGGGTAATGAGGAGCAGGTGTTCAGTATTCCAGTGATTGGGATCTGGATTGCGGGCTGTGTTCAGGTGCATGGGGATGTGGGTGCGTAGCGGTGGCCGGCAAGGGGCGCGAGAGGGAGGAGCTGGAGCAAGAACGATGCAAGGACCTCACAGGACCCCCCACCCCACGGCCGGATCCCAACGGCCGGGACCGCCGCGGCAGACGACCCCGCAGACGGGGCGCAGGTCGATCCGGGCGGGCGGCGTGGAATTGCGCAGCAAGATCCGCGGCGCAAGCAGGAATCCAGGCCCTCTCCTCCGGGCCATAGCCTTCCCAATCAACCAGGTACTGCAGGCGCCCACTCCGGCGGCGGGAATCCAGGATCTCACGCACAGCGTACGCGGGTTCCCCATCGATGTCCATCGGAGGTGGCGCAGGCTGCTGAGCGACAGGCGAATGCAGGGGACTGTAATGGACCGGCTTGAGGAGGGACACATGAAAGGTGGGAGAGCTTCTGTACTGACAGGGCAACTGCAGACGGTAGGTAACAGGGTTAATGCGATGCGTAACCTTAAAGGGACCGATGTATCTGGGGGTAAGCTTACGGCAGGGGAGGCGCAGACGGATGTCCCGGGTTGATAACCAAACCTGTTGGCCCGGATGGTACAGGGGAGACGGGCGCCGGCGACAATCCGCGTGGACCTTCTGCGTGCTGGACGCCTGCTGGAGGTGTCGATACGCTGATTCCCAAACACGCGCGCTGCGTCAGAACCAGTCGTCCATTGCAGGAACCGGTCCTGGTTCCGTATCCCATGGGAAGAGAGGGGGTTGGTAACCAAATACACATTGAAAAGGGGTGAGCCAGAGGGAGGAGTGAATGAGGGAGTTTTGAGCATATTCTACCCAAGGTAAATTCCGGCTCCAGTCGTGCGGCTGCTTTTGGCACTGCTGCCATAGGTACTTCCCAATGTCCTGATTAAGTCTCTCCGTCTGGCCGTTGGACTCTGGATGGTAGCCGGAGGACAGGCTGACGGACACACCCTAGAAGGCTTGCCATGCAGAAGGCCCCCCTGTCGGACACGATGTCCTTAGGTATCCCGAACTGCCGGAACACCTGTTGGAACACAACCTCCGCCAGTTGGGTGGCATTGGGCAATTGAGTCAGGGGAATCAGACGACACATCTTGGAGAACCGGTCTACTACAGTTAAAATCACGGTGTATCTGTTAGAGTCTGGCAGGTCCGTCACGAAGTCCATGGTGATGTGAGACCAAGGGCGGTGTGGAATAGGCAGAGGCAACAGCAGCCCCTCGGGCAAGTGACGGGGGCTCTTAGACTGGGCACAAACAGGGCAAGACAACGCCTAGTCTCGTACATCGTCGGACAGGGAAGCCCACCAGTACTGGTTGCTGAGCAGCTTCGTGGTGCGGGTGATTCCCGGATGCCCGGACCCCAATGAGGTGTGGCACCACTGTAACAGTTGGGGCCTAACGGCTGCCGGAACGTAGGTCTTTCCCGGAGGGCAGGTAGGAGGAGCAGGGTCAGCCAGCATGGCCTCCTAGATGGTGTCCTGGATGTCCCACCTTATCGGCCCTACGTGGCAGGTGGATGGCAGTATAGTCTCTTGCGTCGGAGTGCTGGTCGGCCGCTCGAATACATGTGACAGGGAGTCCGCCTTGACGTTTTTCTTTCCTGGCATGTAGGAGACTGAGAAGCGAAAGCAGTTAAAGAAGAGAGACCACCAAGCTTGCCGGGAGTTCAAACGCTTGGCCATTTGGAGATACTCCAAGTTGCGGTGATCCGTAAGTACCAGGAACGGGTGTAGGGCTCCCTCCAACCAGTGTCTCCATTCTTCCAGTGCCAGCTTTATGGCGAGGAGCTCACGGTTCCCGACATCGTAATTCCTCTGGGCGGGTGTGAGCCTCTTCGAATAAAAGACGCAGGGGTGCAGTTTAGGTGGCGTGCCTACACGCTGCGACAGGACCGCCCGTACTCCAGTTTCTGAGGCATCCACCTCCACTACAAATGGTAGCGTGGGATCAGGCTGGCGGAGAATGGGAGCAGCGGTGAACAAGTCCTTCAGCTTTTCAAACGCTGAAGTGGCAGATTCAGACCAGTGCAGCGTTTGAGCCTTCTGACCGGTCAGGGCGGACAACAGGGCTGTGATGGTGCTGAAATTCCTTATGGAACGCCGGTAGTAATTGGCAAAGCCCAAGAAACGCTGCATCTCCTTGACGGTTTGAGGCCGAGGCCACTGACGTACCGCGGAAACCTTGCTCTCATCCATCCGGACACCGCCTGGTGACAGCACCGACCCCAGGAAGGCGACCGTGGAGACGTGGAACACGCTTTTTTCCAGCTTCACGTACAGGTGATGCTGCTGCAACCGTTGTAAGACCTGTTGGACATGGCTGATGTGCTCTGGCAGTGTCTTGGAATAGATGACAATGTCATCGATGTACACTATAATAAACCGATCTATCATATCCCTGAAGATGTCGTTCATAAATGACTGGAAGACAGGAGGGGCGTTGGTGAGGCCGAAAGGCATGACACAATACACATATTGACCGCGCTGGGTGATGAAGGCAGTCTTCCACTCATCCCCTTTTCGTATGCGCACTAAATGGTATGCGCTCTGCAGGTCCAGTTTGGTGAAGATGGTGGCCTGTCAGACTTGTTCTAGCGCAGCCGAAATCAACGGCAAGGGGTAGCGGTTCTTTATGGTGATCTCGTTCAGCCCCCGGTAATCGATGCAGGGTCGCAAACCGCCGTCTTTTTTCGCAACGAAGAAGAAGCTGGAAGCAGCAGGAGACGTCGGCGGTCGGATAGCTCCTTGACGCAGACACTCATCTATGTATGTATTCATTGCTTCGGTTTCGGAAATGGACAAAGGGTATACACGGCCCCTGGGAAGCGGAGCTCCTCTGTCCAAGTCTATGGCGCAGTCCCACGGGCGATGTGGCGGCAACTCGGAAGCCTTCTCCTTGCTGAAGACCTGCTTATATTGGTGGTAGACAGACGAAAGCTCCGTGGTGAATGCTGACGGGGTTCCTTCCACCGAGGTGGCCCTGCAGGGTACACTCAGACAACGAGACAGACAAGGCGTGCTCCAGGCCGTCAATTCCCCCTTACTCCAGGAGATGTCTGGGTCATGTAGACAGAGCCAGGGGTGTCCCAGTACCACCGGTTCATGGGGAGAGGACACCACCAGCAGCTGAATGAGCTCGGAGTGCAGAGCGCCTACGCGCAAGCTCAGCAGTTCAGTCTGATGGTAGACATAGCCGGTTCCGAGAGCTTCCCCATCCAGGGACTTCACTCGCAATGGCGGGTCTAGTGGATGTAATTTAATCCCCAATTGCTCCGCTATTCCCTGGTCCATGAAACTGCCCGCGGCTCCAGAGTCGACTAAACCCTCCAGGCAGACTGGAACCCCCTTAACAGAGAAACTCACAGGTAGGTGTAACTGCTTATGGGTTACGTTTAAGAGGTGAGACTGTCCTACCTGAAGATTCACTGAGGTCTGGGTCTCTCCGGAGCAAGGAGGCCTGGTTGAGCACTGGTAGACCATGTGTCCCCTCTCGCCGCAGTAAAGGCAAAGACCCTCTATATGGCGACGGCGGTGCTCAGTGGCGGTCAAACGGGAGTGGCCCAACTGCATAGGTTCATTCTCTGGTGGTGACGCCAGAATAGGGACAGAAAAGGGAGCCGTGCGTAATTGTGGGGCGGCTGTTCTCCTCCGGTCCAACAGCAGGTTATCGATGGCTATGGATACGTTGATGTACTCGTTGAGAGAGGTCAGATCACCCCTACAGGCCAGCTTGGCCTATAGTTCCCGGTTCAGCCCCCTACGATACACCGTAAGGATATATGCCGTATGCCGTATGCGGCAGCGGTGCGCGTCCCCTGCTTGATCTCGCACAGGTGATCCCCGACGTGGTGCCCCGAGACGGGGTGATCAAACACCTCCCTGAACAACGCTAGGAACTGAGCCTCTGAGCCCAGTTCGGGGCTGTTGGCGGACCATAGAGCAGTGGCTTTGTCTCCAGGGCTTTGTCTGTCAGCAGGGAGATGACGAAATCCACCTTGTTCTTGTCACAGGTGAACTGGCTCGGGTGGTGGGTGACGTACAGGGAGCACTGCATAAGAAACCCCTTGTACTTTCCAGGAGACCCATGGTACTTACTTGGCAGGGGAACGAAAGGAAGGGAAGCGGAGCCAGTAACTACACCGGACGGAGGAGGCGTGGGCATGGATTGCCGGAGCAACTGACACAACTCATCGATCCTCTCCTCCTGTTGCGACAGTCGCGCTTGAAGTTCCGCTAGATCCATCGGTGATAATGGTGAGGTATTCTGTTATGAACACCGGGACCAGGGGTTTGAGGCTCCAACTGCGGAACGCTGGATTTATTAGCAAAAGCACAAGGGATAAGGCACGAGCAGAACGAGAGACAGGTAGGCAGAGTCAATAACCAGGTGATCAGTCCGCGAAGATGACAGTACAGAAAGGGGCAGGCAGGCAGGATAATCCACGGGGCAGGCAGGCAGGTACGGTAACCAGGTGATCAGTCCGCGAGTGAGACAGTACAGGCAGGGGCAAGCAGGTAGGAGAATCCACTGGGCAGGCAGGCAGGTCAAGAGGCAGGCTTCTATACTTAAAGACAAACGGGGACAGGGCAAGGAAAGGAGAGAGCAAACAGGCTGGAAATGAAAAACAAGGAAGAGCGCTATGCAAAGGCTTGGCAGGTCCACTACGAACAATAACTCACACCTGAGTGGAGGTGGAGAACAGGCTGATAGAGCGAGGAGTAACGAGGAGCAGGTGTTCAGTATTCCGGTGATTGGGATCTGGATTGCGGGCTGCGTTCAGGTGCATTGGGATGTGGGTGCGTAGCGGTGGCCGGCAAGGGGTGCGAGAGGGAGGAGCTGGAGCATGAACGATGCGAGGACCTCACACTATTAAAACGGCCAGTGGCAAAAGAGGATTTGTTCAGGATATACAGATGCCGGGTGTCAGTATAGACAAGAAGCTATACTGACAGCTGGCAAATGTACAGCTCTGTGGTGTAGTAGTTAATGACACAGCCTTTCACGTGGGTGACCCGTGTTCAAATCTCGAGATGGCAACTCTTTCTGTTGCGGGCTGGCTGAACTAGGCTTGCCTGGTTTCTTGTTTTAATTCTGTTAATATTAAAAACATACTACCGGATTTGTAGTCACGTGACTCCACTTCGTCCAGTCAGCCGCATGGAAGCAACATGGAGGAGAACTCAAACGCCAAGTCAACTGAACAACTTGTACCAAAGAAAAACGCAGTGTCCGTCATCTGGACACATTTTGGCTTCAGTAAAGACGACACCTTACAAAATTAAGTCAAATGTAAACACTGCAGAAAAACAGTTTCAGCGACAAAAGGTAATACCACCAATCTGTTTCAACACTTGGAGTACAATCACGTTACCAAATATGAACAGTGCATGACTCAAAAAAAGAGAGACTGACAAGCGCCCAGTAACAAGTGCCTCCACAAAGCAGATATCGATAACACAAGCATTTCCCAATGCTACACATTATGAAAAGGATTCAAGAAGATGGAAAGAAATAACTGACGCCATTTGTTACTACATCGCGGCTCCCATAGCTACAGTGGAGCGCAGTGGGTTTAAACACCTTGTTAAAACTCTTGACAGAAGATGCACTGTGCCATCGCGACCATATCTTTCCTAAGCTGCGCTGCCCAACATGTACAAAACATGTCGTAAAAAGGTAGCTGCTGAACTGAAGTCTGTTCAGCACTTTGCAGCCACATCTGATCTATGGTCAAGTAGGACGATGGACCCATACTTGAGCCTTACTTTGCACTACATTGACGATGAATGGAAGCTGCGCAACAGACAACTTGAGACGGCATATTTTCCAGTCGATCACACGTCAGAGATGATTGCACAGGGCCTGAGAGATATGCTTTCTGCGTGGCAACTCACGGAAGAGAACGTCGTGGCCATAACAACAGACAACGGTGCTAATGTTGTCAAAGCTGCACAGCTCAATGGATGGACACGGCAGCAGTGTTTTGGACACAGGCTGCACCTTGCAATCGGTATGTGCACATCAGCTTAACAGACACAATGCTATAATATTCAATAATCTAATTAGGGATATCTGTGTGGTGACTGGCTGCTATATTCTTTCTGTGTTTGTATGTGTCATAAATGATAATGTCTATATGTTTTTATATGACTTTTTTATTCTCCTTTTCTTTGCTGTTTTGATGTTCTTGTTAAGCACTTTGTTACATGTGTTTAAAAAGGTGCTATGTAAATAATATTTTATTTCAGCACTAAATATTGTGACAACAATAAAAAAAACTGTTCATGTAGCACCTTAATGTTACAATGTGCTTGATATTACAATGTCACAAGGTAAACATCACATTACAAAACAAATTAAAAAAAACAAATCATAATAATGGTTCATTAATTGTAATCGAGGTAAAATGTTGGTCAGAAATAATAAGAAAATGCATATATTTCTGTCATAAGGTAACTCATTGCCTTTACTGTACACGGACCGATCATGCTTACTGTCATGCGTAATCACCACCCAAAGGCCCATTCTGAGCCAGGAAAAACCCTGATACAGTTGCTGCTTTGTAACTACAGTGTATGTACGAAGGAACAGTGGGTGCGTAGTTTGGGGGAGAATGGGTGGGGGGTATAGGACACCAAATAGAAAAGTGCTTTCTGTGGCTTGGTTCATAGCACATATTCATACTCAATGCCTACATATATGATTGATGCCAACCCTGCTTTTGGTTTGACAAGGACCGATTGCCCAAAGGCACATTTTGGCATGAGAAAAGTTGTACAAAGCTGAGAAATGGGCATCATCTCCTTACTGTTTTCTATTAGCAAATCCTTAATTCTGTGAGTTAACTTAAAGTTAAAAAGGACATACTTTCAAATGGAGATAGCGTGTTTCTTTGAATTACCTGTCTATTTATTAAGTAGTTATGCATTAGGAATGTTCTTCGTTCATATCAGTACACGTAACACCTAAATTGTTCCTACATGCTTATGTGTTCTTACCACATAGTTACATTCTTTGTTCAGATTAAGTACACGTAAGAGCTACATTTATACAATCTTATGCGTTCTTACCATGTAATTTCACCCAAATATGAACTTTACTAAAGACCTTTCTCAAGGGGACATATTATATTACATTTTTATAATATATTTTCTTTCCTCTGATTAGCAGACCTATCAACGTTCCATTTTTTGTTTTGTTATTTAAGCTAGCTATCTTCCACAGTTCAAAACCTTAGCAAATGAGCCGACCAAATCCAACGTTACATTCAGGGTTGTCATATTTCACTGACAATACACTGGCCAATCACACTGTGGACTCCACATAAAAACAACATTAACACTGTTTCTTCTATATAACAATCTGGAAACTTATGCATCTGGCAACACTGGTTACAGCCCCACGGTCACATATTAGTCGATCATACAAATGCATTATGAAATAACAAAACAAATATAGATGTTTATCACTTCAATGTCAACTAAATAGTATCTAGTAAAATCATTTTATTATTTGTTTTTATTTGTTTTTAACCATTAGATTAACTTCTTGTGGGTCCCTCTGATTGGCTGCCATGGGTGCCACGCACCCATCACACCCATTTAAGCTCTGCCTCTGCTCCCAGTCAATGTAAGATCAATGATAGACACACCATTATTTCAGCCAAAGGGATAAACACCAACTATTGAAGCTAGGGGTGTACTTGAGTACAATCAAACTATAATCTTAAAAACTTAGGTTAATTCTATCTGTTAGTAGTGTTGCCGTAAAGATTACATATCCAAATCTCTAAATATGTAAGAAAAAAGACAACATTCCTGTGGGTGTACTTTTTTTTATTTTTATCCCTTTATCCAAAATCAGTTGTGCCTGTCTGCTGTGCCTCAGTGGCAGGTGCGTAACACATAACTGTATCAGCATAATAATATAATGTATAGAAGGCCATTGGGTCATTTGCATGTCAAAATTAACATGTTGAATAATATTGATGTAACCAAAAAACTCCAACCCTATAGTCATTGCACATGTGAATAGGGAGAACATGCGCAGGTGTGACTTTGCATGTGTATATGTACTGTAGCATAGCAGTCAGTGTTGGGCCAGTTACTGAAAAGCTCCAAGCTGACAAGCTGATGTGATATCCGCCACATAATCCATCCTTGTTTCAGTTAATTTGTTTTCTGTTTAGTGTCCAACAAACAAGGGTCAAGTTCAAAACATCAATCAGTTTTCATTCTACAATGGCTAATATGCTGATGAATGTAGTTGTGTTTTGCTAAAACTAGTTGCCCATGCCTTTACAGGTGCTCAGTACTGGGTGTTCAAAGACACTATGGCCCTGCCGGGCTACCCCAGGCCTCTGGCTGAGTGGGGGATGAGGACCAAAGATGGACGGGAGGTGGAGAGAGTGGAAGCTGCTTTTGTTTGGGCCCACAATGGGAAGACCTACCTGTTCAGCATGGGTGAATTCTGGAGGTTTGACGAGGGCAATAAGGAGGAAGGCAGAAAACTAGAGGGGGCCTATCCCAGGAACGCCACCCTCTGGGGAGGGGTGCCCACGGAGCCTGATGACATTATTAGCTGGGGAGAAGGTGAGACCTTGAGAAAGACTTGAGCCTTAATGAGATATGGCTGCAGTGTTGATGTTAAGATTGTGAAAGTTGAGGGTTGTTCTACGAGATGGGCAGACTTTCTTGGGACATGTGACCTGACAGGGAAGAATTTTGCATGGACACCCTGGTGTGAGCTCTGAAATAAAAGTTAGTCCATATTAGGTTAAAATGTGCCAAAAGGTTAAAGCATGCCAAACTCAACTCTGCCTATTATCCATCCAAATATACTTTCAAATAATTTAAAATCAATTATTTGATTATGCTACCTTCTAGGAGACGCTTACTTCTTCAAGGACAACCTCTATTGGGTGTTGAAGAGAGGAGGACTTGACCAAGATAATGTCACTCCCAAATCCATTGCAGTGGATTGGCTCAGGTGTCTACAAGTGTCCACAACCACACCTCTCCTTCCAGCCGATCCTAATCCAAGGAGAAGAGACTGCAGCTGTTTAATGAGCAGAGCATCTACAACGCCAGTTTGCAGTTGGCTAATTTATCTATCTACCATGATAGTATTCAATCGCTTTGTTTTACATTAAATAATTGTAATTTCTAATAATACTACATAAGGAAAATTTGAATGAGCATTTCAAATGTATGAGTCATCTTTTGCTCACAGTGTCCTGTTTTCTTATTTTTATTTCTTTTGTATAAACTGTTTGCATTAACGGACCAAAACAAATTCCTCTATGTGTTATGAAACTCATTTGGCAATAAAGCTCTTTCTGATTCTGATTTCTGATTCTGTTACTTTCATATTACCTTGTGTAGTTGCAAGGCAAATGGCTGTTTTCCTATTACCATGCAATTGACCAGTATTAGGCTAATTCTTTCCATTTAGTTTCACTTTAAAATTCACTGTAAACTAAATCAAAGACCTTCCCTCCTACTAACTTGCAATGATAATGACAATGCAAAATATCTTCCTACTGATAACTCTGATTTGATTTTGTACACAGTGACACCAGCATGGTCGAGGGGGGAGTGAGGAAGTTGGGGTGGGCAGTAACAACTAGTACAGGTGTACTTTCCTATGATTGTCAGAGCATGTAAGCTAGCGCAAGGCAAAACAGCTAACATCTACACACACTCACAATATGTTTCTGCGGTTACTCACAATTTTTGTGAAATATTTCAATATGCATCATTGCATCACTAGGGGCAGCTGTCAAAGATAGGCCTGAAGAGGTAGCTCTATTAGAGAACTTACAATTGCCTGCACAATTAGCATTTCTAAAAATAAAATAGCTCATGGGAAAATTGATACTGAGGAAAACAAGGGTAATGATTTGGGTGACAGAGTTGCAAAGGCAGCTGCAAAACAACCATAACCCTCTGCTACAATTTGTAAACTTCTCTACACCATTGATACATTGTCCCACATCAAAGAGATGCAAGCCAAAGCACCTGTAACTATTGATGGGATGCATGAAGCCGAGGCTCCGAGGCTTGCTACAAAATTTCAACCCAGATTCTGAGAAAAAAATACCACGTGATTGCAGACGTCACAGATGTCAGAACATGCTTGTTTTAAAAGACAAGGCGTTTCCAAACAGTAGTCTATAGGGCAGGGGTGTCAAACATACGGCCCGCGGGCCAAAACTGGCCCGCAAAATTTTTAAAAAGGAACAGATTTTCCAAATTTGTCCAGAAGAGGTCGCACTGACATAACGAGAGATCCGGAAATAAACAGCACGTGACAGCAACGTGCCCAGAATGCGCCATCTGGCAATCTTGCCTTATCGTTATCAAGCTCTTGTTGTCAAAATTACCCACGGTTGCACCCTCATTACCAAAATGTCTTTGTCAAAAAGGAGAAAAGTTGACACAGAGTGCAGAGTTTTCCAAGAAAAATGGACTGATTCTTATTTATTCACAGATGTGAATGGGAAACCTGTGTGCTTGGTGTGTAATCAGCAAGTTTCAGTGCTCAAGGAATATAATATTCGGCGCCACTATGAGACTCATCATAGTGAAAAATACAACAATTTGCGAGGACAACTGAGAATAGAGAAGATAAATGAACTGTTAGCGGGTCTGAAGAAACAGCAGTCTGTTTTTACCCGTAGCCGAGAGGTCAGTGATGCAGCGGTGAAAGCTAGCTACCTTATTGCTAATGAGATAGCGTTAGGATCCAAGCCATTTTCTGAGGGTGAGTTCGTGAAAACATGCATGCTGAAGGATGCAGAAATCGTGTGCCCTGAAAAGCGACAGGCCTTTGCCAATATTAGCCTAACGAGGAACACTGTCGCAGACAGAATTTCAGATCTCTCGGCAGACTTGGACAGCCAAATGAATCACAAAGTCAAGTCATTTGTTGCATTTTCGGTTGCAATTGATGAGAGCACTGATATTACAGATGTTGCTCAACTGGCCATATTCATTTGTGGTGTTGATGAGACTTTGACAGTCACCGAGGAGTTCCTTGTGTTGGTACCTACGGATACTACAACAACGGATGACATTTTCAGCTCTCTCATTGGAGCGCTGGACAGGGTCGGAGTGGACTGGTCCCGTGCCGTCAGCCTGGCTACAGATGGTGCGCCATCAATGATTGAGAGAAAAGCAGGTGTTGTGACAAAATTTAGAAAGAAAGTACAGGCCGCAAATGGAGGACAAGATTTTTGGACATTTCACTGTATTTTGCACCAGGAAGCATTGTGTTGCAAATCATTAAAAATGGATCATGTCATGGAGGTGGTTGTCCGCACTGTTAATTTCATCCGAGCAGGAGGTCTGAATCGCCGTCAGTTTGACAGTCTTCTCAGTGATAAAGACATTACGCATGGCTTGCCATACCACACTGAAGTACGGTGGTTAAGCCGAGGTGCCGTGCTGAAGCGTTTCTTTGAGCTACGAGAGGAAATTGGACAGTTCATGGAGAAAAAAGACAAACCAGTGGAGGTACTAAAATGCCCAGAATGGGTGCAGGATCTTGCCTTTATGGTGGATATTACAGAGCAACTGAATAATCTTAACAAATTGTTGCAGGGCCGTAAAAAAGTTGTCTCTCAGTATTATGACAGCATACGCGCATTCAAGTTGAAACTGTCACTCTGGGAGACACAACTATCTAGCGGTGACACCGCTCATTTCCCTTGTCTAAGAGATGTGCGTGCGACCGGACTTAATGCTGACATGGATCAATACAAAGACAAGATTACAGGATTGCTGCGGGAGTTTGAGCGACGGTTTCAGGTCTTCGGTGAACTTGAGACAGAATTTGCAGTTTTTCGCTCGCCATTCACAGTCAAGGCTTCTGATCTGCCCACTGACATCCAACTTGAAATAACTGACTTGCAGTGTGATTCAGGTATGAAGGACAAATTTGCCTCGGTGGGCTTGGACACATTTTATCAGTATCTTTTGCCAGGGTGCCCCAAATTAACAGCCCTGGCTGCAAAGATTTTATGCATGTTTGGGACTACCTATCATTGTGAACAGCTTTTCTCTGTAATGAACGTCAATAAAACAAAGCTACGCTCAAGGCTAACACACAACCACTTAAATGACATTATAAAATTGGCTGCTACTCAGGATTTGACACCTAATATTGATGCAATC
>JACXGI010017420.1:0-14554 GCA_016801175.1 Esox masquinongy
TATATGACTCGGCTAATAGCGCTTCCTCCGTCACTAAACTGGTTATGCGCGTCCACCTTTGCGCGCATGATGATCACACACACAACTGAGGCGCGCAATTCATATTTTGCTTCAAATAACAATGTTTTTATAACATTAAATAATAAACTCAAACATACAACTTGTCATAATTATTTCGCGCACCTATTCTTTTTCAATTAAAGTAATCAAATGTAAACATACATCTTTTCAAAAGTATCTGTAATCTGATTACAATATTTTTGTTGGTAATGTAAGGGATTACAGTTACTGTTTTTTTTGTAATCAGTTACATAGTAACGGTTTACTTGTAATCCGTTACTCCCCAACTCGGTCACTATGTAGATATAAAAAGTCTACACACCCCTGTTAAAATGCCAGGTTTTTGTGATGTAAAAGAATGAGACAAAGATAAATCATGTCAGAACTTTTCCACTCTTAATGTGACCTATAATGTGAACAATTCAATTGAAAAACAAACTGAAATCTTTGAGGGGGAAAAATGAAAAATAAAAACCTTTCAATAACCTGGTAACCTGGGTGCAGGTTAAGTGTGCACACCCTCTTATAACTGGGGATGTGGCTGTGTTCAGAATTAACCAATCACATTCAAACTCATGTTAAATAGAAATCATTACACACCTGCCATTATTTAAAGTGACTCTGATTAATCACAAATAAAGTTCAGCTGTTCTAGTAGGATTTTCCTGACATTTTCTTAGTTGCATCTCAGAGAAAAAGCCATGGTCCGCAGAGAGCTTCCAAAGCATCAGAGGGATCTCATTGTTGAAAGATATCAGTCAGGAGAAGGGTACAAAATGATTTCCAAAGCATTAGATATACCATGGAACACAGTGACGACAGTCATCATCAAGTGGAGAAAATATGGCACAACAGAGACATTACAAAGAACTGGACGTCCCTCCAAAATTGATGAAAGGACAAGACAAATACTGGTCAGGGAGGCTTCCAAGAGGCCTACAGCAACATTAAAAGAACTGCAGGAATTTCTGGCAAGTACTGGCTGTGTGCTACATGTGACAACAATCTCCTGTATTCTTCATATGACTGGGCTATGGGGTAGGGTGGCAAGACGGAAGCCTTTTCTTACAAAGAAAAACATCCAAGCCCGGCTGAAGTTTGCAAAAACAAACATCAAGTCCCCCAAAAGCATGTGGGAAAATGTGTTATGGGCAACCAAGGTTGAACTTTTTGGCCATAATTCCAAAAGGTATGTTTGGCACAAAAACAACACTGCACATTACCCAAAGAACACCATACCCACAGTGAAGCATGGTGGTGGCAGCATCATGCTTTGGGGCTGTTTTTCTTCAGCTGGAACCGGGGCCTTAGTCAGGGTGAAGGGAATTATGAACAGTTCCAAATACCAGGCAATTTTGGCACAAAACCTTCAGGCGTCCGTTAGAAAGCTGAAGATGAAGTTCATCTTTCAGCACGACAGCGACCCAAAGCACAAATCCAAATCCACAAAAGCATGGCTTCACCAGAAGAAGATTAACGTTTTAGAATGGCCCAGCCAGAGCCCAGACCTGAATTCAATTGAACATCTGTGGGGTGATCTGAAGAGGGCTGTACACAGGAGTCCTCGCAATCTGACAGATTTGGAGCGCTTTTGCAAAGAAGAGTGGGCAAATATTGCCACGTCAAGATGTGCTAATAGACTTCTACCCAAAAAGACTGAGTGCTGTAATAAAATCAAAAGGCGCTTCAACAAAGTATTAGTTTAAGGGTGTGCACACTTATGCAACCAGGTTATTGTGAGTTTATTTTTCCCCCTCAAAGATTTTAGTTTGTTTTTCATATCTTTCAACAATGAGATCCCTCTGATGCTTTGGAAGCTCTCTGCGGACCATGGCTTTTTCTCTGAGATGCAACTAAGAAAATGTCAGGAAAATCCTACTAGAACAGCTGAACTTTATTTGTGATTAATCAGAGTCACTTTAAATAATGGCAGGTGTGTAATGATTTCTATTTAACCTGAGTTTGAATGTGATTGGTTAATTCTGAACACAGCCACATCCCCAGTTATAAGAGGGTGTGCACACTTAACCTGCACCCAGGTTACCAGGTTATTGAAAGGTTTTTATTTTTTATTTTTCCCCCTCAAAGATTTTAATTTGTTTTTCAATTGAATTGTTCACATTATAGGTCACATTAAAGGTGGAAAAGGTTCTGACATGATTTATCTTTGTCTCATTCTTTTACATCACAAGAACCTGGCATTTTAACAGGGGTGTGTAGACTTTTTATATCCACTGTATATGCTGATATCTGCCGGAAACACAGTGAGAACGTTCACTACTAAACAGATGGCACACAGTTGTAAGATTCAATGAAACAGATCAATACTCCCAAATTGCCTACTCTTAGAAGACTGCGTTAAAGACAATGTAGTGAATGCCAGAACATTGTTTACTTTTTAACTGAAATGCTCGTTTTAGGTCCCAAGAAACAAAGAGATTTGCTTTATACCACAATGAACCTCTGAGGTTCAGTTATCTCCTCAAAAACCTGTGAAGGTCCTCAGTGTAACTGTAGACCCTAATCTCTTTTGGTGAGCATCCAAAACATTTCACAAGCAGTTTTTTCCATCTCCGGAAAATTTCAAATGCAGAAGCTAATCCATGCTTTTTAGATTGGACAGTTGCAATACTTGTGTCTTCTACTATGATAAGACACTAAATAAACTTCAATTAGTGCTAAATATGACTGCTAGATTCTTGAATAGAACCAAAACATTTGATCACATTACTCTAGTACTAGCCTCTCTAAACGGGCTGCTAGGGCTGATTTTTATAGTTTTATTGCTAACCTACAAAACATTACATACGCTTGCTCCTACTTATCTCTTTGAATTGGTCCTGCCGTACATAACCTACAGTATACGTGCGCTATGGTCACAAGATGCAGTACTCCTTACGGTTCCTAAAATTTCTAAACAGCTAGACGGAGTGCTTTCTCCCATAGAGCTCCATTATTGTGGAATGATCTGCTGATTTATTTGTAGACATAGTCAGTGTCAACCATTAAGTCTTTACCGAAGACTAATCTCTTCAGTAGGGTCTATGAATAAGTGTAGTCTGGCCCACGGTCGTGAAGGTGATACTGTAGCAAGGCACTTGATTGATGATCCATCCTTTCTGTCGTTGCTTGGTGAGCTCCCCTCTTTCCAATGGGATATCCTCTATCCAATGCTATTACTAGGGCTGAGTCACTGACTTACTTGTTTTACCCTGTGCCGTCCCTAATGCTTATGTGTTGGGACAGAACTCTGTGGGCTATACTCTGCCCTGTGTCAGGGTGGTTTGAGGTTGGTTGGTGTCCCTTATAGGCGACCATGACACAATAATTTTAGAATGTTCTAAAAACGTATTTGGTCACCCTGACAGGGTTCTGACATGTTCCTATGGGACATCCTGGGGAATTAGAGGGAACAACACAAATGTCCCCAGGGAACTTTGGATCATCATACAACTTCCTAGGGACTAGTAAAATGTATGTCCTAATAACATACAAACGTCCTGACCTCATCTATAATGTCTTACTGAAACTTAAAATGGATTACATAAGGTGCCCCGGAGAACTTTATGTAACATCCCCTTGACTATCAGACTATCATAAATATACATAGCATCTCACCAAAAAGGGACCAAATGGAAATTACGTAAAGGGGATACAATTACAACAAGTAATTTCTCGTTAACTACCTAGTTCTCTTCTTGTCTTCATCTTGACTGTAAATGGACCATAGTCTATGGACCAATGTTGCCGGTTGAGCTTATCAGAAAAGCACAGAAACAATTTTTTAAAGCAAGAAGTACTTAAGCAAATTTAATTTGCCCAGCATTGCGGTACACAACAACCTAACAAACATGTCAACAGGTCTGGATATCTTGGTGAAATAGTTCATTAAAATGGTTGTAATGATTGGGGCTACACTCCAAGTTTGTTGCAATAATTAGATATCTGATTAAGACAAATACATCTTTGCAAATTAAAATAGTTCCAAGCCCTCTGGCTGATAGTTGAATAGCAGAGGCATTGTCGACACTGGGCAAGTTGGGGCAGGGAGCCAAGAGCAACTAGCTCAGTTGAACCTGACACCAAGCTAGTGCAGTGGTCTGCCTGAGCTACATAGAAGAGGAGTCGCAAGTTCACATACTGTTATTCTTAATTCTGTGTCCATCAGAACCCTCTGGGTCACTTTCCATCTCCACATTTTCATTCCCACATGTGGGAGGGATAGTGTGAGCAAAGAGGGGGAGAACGAGACAGAAAGCAGGGAAGGGAGAGGAAGAAAGGGCGAAAAGGAGAGTGTAAAGAAGCAGAATAGACAGAGGAAGAGGGATAGGAGCAGGCAGGTTTCGAATTACGGGGGGAATTTGGGGGGTTTGATCCCCCTAATTAAGACTTGTCTCCCTTAAAAGAGGTAAAAACAACAGGTCGGGGGGGAGTCAAAACATTTGTCGTTCGTAGCTGTAATCGTAAATATTACAATATATTTACCATATTCATGCCTGGAAGAATCTTAATATGATTTCAGATGCCCCTAAAGTGGACCATACCTTTTCTTAACCTTGATTTCAGAATGTCTCGTCTGCCTGCCTCATTCCCAACGTCGCATTGGCTTTTTTAGTGAAAGACCACCCTGCTACACCAGGTAAACCGGAACTATGAAGACATGTTCATTCATTCAATATAAGCTTGGCGATACAAAGAAATTTTGATTTTATGACAGAGAAAATGACACACACAGTAGCCTATTATACTGCCATAGAGTCAACATTTTTGTGTATCATGGTCAGTCAATGGAAAATATGATTATTCTGTTGGGAAAAATGTTCACCTTAAAGCCTACATCTGAAGAGATGATATGAATGGAAAGGTTAAAATATCAAGTAAAGCATCACAGCAAGACAGAGAGATATATTGTGTTAGAAATCAGCCGTTTCGTATAGTGGTAGAAATAATGATCCATACCCGGTTGTCAAGGGAGAGAGTAATTCAGTTATTTATTGCAGCATTTGATAGTCGATTGCTCATAATGTTTGTGGCTCGATACTCGTTCTTACAAACTCGAGCTCACTCATTCTCATCTCAAAGAAACTTCCGGTTGTACCTCAGCTTTATAGACATCCCATACTGAATACACATTAGCCCATTGGCTATTTACTGTTGCACTTTAAATGAACGTGACTTCCTGTGTACGGATAAACAGATGGTCTTTTACTATCTAAACAAGCATAAACCCTGACACTCCCCCCATCAAACATTTAAAGAAAAACATTACATGTTTGATAAAACATTACAAGTACAATTCAATTCCTAATGAAAAGAAAAGGCCCATACACTTATTTTACAAATGACTAAGACAAAACAACAAAAAGGAGTATCTGACCAATGAGGTCTTATTGGTCCTCAAATGAAAATGAATGTAGACAAGACAATTGACACACCCCACTCCGATACATAACTCAATGTATGACAGTCATCAATCCCTCCTCCACCTCAGATTATACGGGTTGAGAAACATACAGGCTACTATCAGGGTTAACGGGGTTCAGCAGAAAATCAGATGAAAACATGACATCATGATTAAACATTCCCCAAGTCCATTGAACAATCAAAACCCCCCTTGTCTGTATTATGATCCATGCGACAATATCATACAAAAGACTTGTGCATATCCTGTTGTACCTGTGAAAGATTCTACCTTTAAAATAGGGAACAATTCACTATCCAAACATACCATGATAGCCGTCATAATGTAGATATTAAGGATCATCACAACTACGTCGAAGTCCAATATTGGGATTGTGAACGTATTGAGTTTACCACTTGTCTTGTGAGAAACAAACCTACATACATATGAAATCACCATATTAGTTCATTTAGGAAAGTCTTAGATTGTAAGGAATTAACTTAGTTTCCAATCAAGTGTCTTTTAGTTCTTGTCTTCAGTTTTCTTTGTCTTGTATCAATTATGTAAAGTTCTAATATCAGTTATTGCAGTCAGTGTGATGTGGACCCAGCAAATTGCCTGGTTGTCCTAAAAAGTCAGTGTAGGTGTATAATGGAACAGTGAATTTCCAGCACTTCACTAATTCAAGATTAACACCACAACAGTGTCTTCCACTGTGTTGGGACCATGTGACCTTTCCTGTCAACTGGCCCGTGGTACTCTGACCTGTAGTATGTGGAGTCCTTCAGGACTCAGGTGGATTTTCCTCGTATCTCACTGTCGATGATTCATCTAGAAATGGAGTGTGAAGCCAAGTGATCTGACCCTGGCATTGTTCTGCCATGTGAGTGGTCAGGAAGATTTGAAACAGATTCAACCAGTGTAGTTGTAGAAATCCTTCTTGAACATGTTGCTGGTACTCACACATTCAGTTGTCTGTGTCCAAAATGTAAAACATAAGATGCCAATGCTCCGTTATAACTATGCAAACAGGAAAACTCAATTTTTTACGTAACTCCTTATAAATACCAATTTGATTTGCCTTGAGCCCTAAGCTCAACTCTTTCCAATCATAATCAATTATCATATCATACATCCCCCCTGCCTTCACTTCAATAAGTCAATGGAAAGTGACACCATGAGTGAATGCAGAACAATGACAAAAACGTTCACAGGAGGTGCCATCCTGAACCCGCACTGGCCATCTTTTCAGGACGGACATGAAAAATAGAGAATTGGCAGTAGGGATGGATCTAGAATTCATTCGACAAGGAGTTGCATCCTGTATAGTCATCAAAACAAAGTGAAAATGAAAAAAACACGAACATTCACTAACACCATCGAAGACATCAATGTGCAACACGGTCGCTTGTGCGAAGGAATTATAAACCATATAAACAAATTTGTCTAACATAGCTAAACAGCTCTCAAATTTGACTTTACCACAGTACCATTACACAGGTCTACGAAATTGGCTATCATATATTCATAATATCCTGTAGTTTCTTGGCACATGCCTAACTAAATTGGTTGGCCCTCTAGGGGATAAGCTGCGCAACTAAATTATAGGAGTGAAAAACTCCAGTCCATGTTTGCAGTGGTCTACCTACTGCAATCACCACAGGGAGATTGTATTAGCATAGCTACAGCACACAAATTTAGCATTTTTACAGGACAATGGCCAAACTACCTCATGGCATACAAACAGTGTCTTGGATTAACCTCCTAAATTTTAGGGAATTCACAAACTTTGATTCATTTCTATTTTACTTTAAATAGTGGCAGTCAGCCAAGCCCTAAATCATATTTTTATGCATTTTTTTGACCACGCCTGTGGTTCTATTGATTGTCCTATCTGCAAGAATGTGGGATGACTTTAGGTCTCTACCCTCACTTCAGTTGGTTTCAGAACCATATATTTCAACAATAAAGCTATTGAGAGGAAAATATTTAGCTTTCACTTAACGTTTGATTATCCCAAAACTGAATATACTTGTGTTGGTGAAATTACCACAGATGAGACCAGTCTGAACACAAATGCAACTCTTAGTAATAGGCTACTCTGATGTGATGGGAAAGGTTGATAGAGGCCATCCCAGTGGGTCTGCCCCCCTTCCTGAAGCCCAAAGCTTCACCGATTTATGGTGTAAAAGGCCAAATGTTTGTTTAAAGTATTTGAAATTTAAATTCCCACACATTAAAAATCTGACATGGTCCTCAGACTGTCTGTAGCAAGATATGTTAGATTTTCTCAACTTATATCCTTCGTTAACTGAAGATTTAGAGTCCAACCCAACCTAATATTGTTGCGGTTTGTAAAAATGTGCTTATCTTTATCTACACAGCAACTCAACATTAGGGTGGAAATTAAGAAAACTCTTTAAGTATGGCGATCTAGACAGAAAACAGATGTATGACGTCACTAAAATCAAGGAACAATAAGTAATCCAAAGGACACTCAATGTAAAAACTGTTACATTTATACCCTATTTATTCATTAGTCAATTTACCATTTTAGAATTTAAACTCCATTAACGATTATCAAGGGTTAGTTTTAAAACACAAATATTATCCCAGTTATCATTGGTAAATACAAATAAAAGAGAAACTATATTAGTTAACCGAACTCAATTCAGCATTTCAAATACATCTAATTTTATTGTGGGGAGTAAACTCGCTTTAGCTATATTACCCTCTTTTATAGGCTATGACTATTTTGGATTCAAATTCAGTCCTCATGGGACACAGCATGTCTCCTTAATGTTAAACACTATCACCATGTGGATTCTTCATTCTACCATGTATACAATATATAAGGAGAGAGAAAACAATACTTTAACCTTTTGTAAGACAACCATGAGAATATTTTACCAGATTAGAAAATCACCATTGTACCCATTTCTAATTCATCACTAGGTTTCAGATGTACCCACGTGTGCTAGTGAACAGCTCAGCACTAAACAGATGGTTACCATGCGGTGGGCCTGTTAAAACCTACCCACATTGTCGTGAGACCCCCCTTGAGGCCTTACGGTTTTAAACATTATCAACAACGCAATAAATACGTTTGTCTCAAAATTACATAGTGAAAATGACAAAGCACAACAAAACAGGCTATTTCTTGAATAACTATTAAAATATGTTCAAGCATGACAGAACAAAACAGGCTATTTCGAATGCCTATTAAAACATGCTATATACCAACAAAGTGCTTTTCAAACTACATGTAATATGCAATATTCGATTAAATAAACCTGGCAAACTACCAAGGAAAGTGATCAAGTTTCCTTGATAAGTTCCAGCTTCATTCAATAGTTAGGTACGATACATTTTTGGAAAAAAACATTCAAGAACTCTGAATCAATGATTATGAAAGCTCATGTCAGTTCCTTGTATCGTCCATGATTCCCGGGTCCCATAACAGAGACTCCATCTTGAGACTGCTGTCAGTCGGCCAGGTGGTCAAACGAAATGAATCTCCGTCCATTTTGATTGTCTCCTTTCCCGCCTTATGACTGTTGTCATTTCTCGGCCATCTTAACTTTCTTTTGTTCCAACTTCATCTGGACCCATTCACGACTTCCTCAGAATCCATCTTGTTTAGCCGGAAAACATTCTTTTTCTTTCGGTCCATCTCGAGTCCAGGCATCGTTGTTAATGATCCTTTTCGTTTTTGATGGTGTCCTATTCGCGCCATGATTTTTAAACATGCACGCATCATGCGCGTCAGAGGCTGCAGTCCTCTTGTATTTGTACAACTGGACGGCATTTTATTTTACTTGTACAAGTCACTGTATAACTGCCGAAAAATACAATAACACACTCTAATCCTCAAAAGGAAAATACAGTGTCATCATACTATGATGGCCACACGAAATACAGTTCAGCACTGAAACACACCGGTCAACATCCCACTAAATTGAGACGGACTGTCCATGCCCATGGACAGATTCCACGCGATGAAAATCGTGGCCTAGTCGGGTCGTCATGGGGCTTGAGTCGACTACCAAACGCTTGTGCAATCTTGACAGTTCGTTATATGGTGTAACTTTACGACTCACTGTTCATCTGTATAACCAAGAACTCCTTCGGTTAGCCAGTTAGCTAGTTAGCTTGTTAGCTCAGAAGTTCTGTCCAGTAGATCTTCAGTAGAATCAATAAGATTATCCATCAGGTCGCGGCAACATGCTGTTAGAAATCAGCTGTTTCGTATGGTGGTAGAAATAATGATCCGTACCCGGTTGTCAGGGGAGAGAGTAATTCAGTTATTTATTGCAGCATTTGATAGTCGATTGCTCATAATGTTTGTGGCTCGACACTCGTTCTTACAAACTCAAGCTCACTCATTCTCATCTCAAAGAAACTTCCGGTTGTACCTCAGCTTTATAGACATCCCATACTGAATACACATTAGCCCATTGGCTATTTACTGTCGTGCTTTAAATGATCGTGACTTCCTGTGTACGGATAAACAGATGGTCTTCTACTATCTAAACAAGCATAAACGCTGACAATTGCAAGGAAAAATTAGAACATGGTAGTTTACAGGGAAGGATGGTTACATCTCTGGAATCTGGAGGTATGGAGTTAAAAGGGACTTGAGTTGGGTGTGGGGGCGCTTTTGGGTTTAAGCATTATTGTATGGGGCTGTGTTGTGTTGTGTTTGGGCAAGAGCCTGATCAGTTTTAGGTGATGTGTGTATGTGTGTGATGTAGGTATGTGAATCTGGTTAGTGTATATGTATGATAGTGTATATGTATGTCATATGGGTGTTTAAGTATAAACTAGATTAGGTATGTGTGTATATGTGTATGTGTGTATACACTGATGAGCCAAAACATTATGACCACTCACAGGTTAAGTGAATAATGACTCTTAACAAGGATATGTGCGAACAATTAGTTCTTGTAGTCAACGTGTTGGATGCGGGAGTAAAGACCTGAGCAACTTTGACATGGGCCAAATTGTCAAATTAGCCTTGGGCGCCCACACAATCGTGACAATCAATGCGTGACAGCAACAAAGGATATTCTGTCTGGTCCTAACCAACAGAAGGTCTACTGTGGCACAAGTCAAAGAAAATTTTAATGATAGTTACGAGAGGAATGTGTCAGAACATGGGGTTCAACAGCATATTAGGCAAGTAGTCATAATGTCAAAAGTGAGATATACAGTTGTGCTCAAAAGTTTGCATACCCTTGGAGAATTGGTAATACATCTCTGGAAAAAATTAAGAGACCCCTGCACCTTTTTGTTTCCTTTTCAAAAAAGTTGAAAAGGAAAGTTTTGAGTGAGGAACAGAAGCGTTCAGTTTGCAGTGGTTTCTTAATTTTAACCCTTCTGTTCCTCACTCCTTGGAAAGGAAAGAAAAAGGTGCAGTGGTCTCTTAATTTTTTCCGGAGCAGTATATATACATATCAGTGGTTCCTCTGGAACATTATCTTGCTGTTGGGGGAATGTTGCTGGAGGGGGCACTATAGTTCTTATAGTTCAGATCATTGATGTGGAGGTCGTCGAGGAAGAGGCACATGTGTGGCTAGGTGCCATACTCTCTTCTTTCCTTTCTTCCTCTCAACTTTCTTCCTATTCCCTTCTCTCCATTTACTTTCTCCTCTTCCGTTATCTCCATGTCTTTTTTCCTCTCCTCTCTGCTCTCTTTACTCTGTTACACTCTGGTCTATTCTCTCCTCTTCCATGTCCACTGCTGGCTTTCTGCTTTGTACCATTCTCTCTCTCACTTTCAAGATGTTGTCTCTTCCTGGCCTAGTAATGCATACACTTCTTATAAAAAACATAGAGCATAATCTTTTTTTCCTAATTAACAAGTTTATTTAGGTTCAAGAAAATAAATCATTTAATCATCAAACTAGCTTAAGTTACCTGATACTATTGTCTCTGCTACCCTTTTTCCTCTCTCTTTTTTGCTGCAACAGATTAAAATATTTCAACAAACACAACTTAAGAAAGAAAAATCACATAAAAAACAGATCAATTTACACCGCACTTAACGTTGGATGAACAACTAGCGAGCATGGCAAAAAAAAGTGGTTAGCTAGCAAAACTTGCTTTGCCTAATGTCTTTGTTTCTCAATATAACTGGGGCTACCATTGAGGCAGCAGTGGCGTTGGACTAAGGGGAAAAGGGGTACAAAGTATATAGTGCCCTAACGTGTAGAGGGGCCTTCAAAAATCTTTGAATCTTGAATAAAAAGAGGAGGGGCCCTCAGAGAACGCCTATGTACACGGCCCAGAATTTTGTGCTACACCCCTGTGTGGCAGCATTATTGATCGCTACATCTAAACCCGATAAGAATGATTTGTGTTATTTTTATGAGAATAATGTGTTATTAACGTAGTTAATTAAGCAAGCAAACGACTGGTACCTTCAACGTGCGGTCCTCTGGTGATCTCTATCTCCTTCCTTCTATGGAGGCATACATTCTGAAAAATTTTTTCATGTGCGGAGAGATCAAATTTGGTTTCCAACACTCACCGGGAGAACCACTTTGATTGCATTGACGATGGCTGTGCTCGTACAGCTCATCTCCGATTACTATGACAGTGCGATCTGTTTCTCAAATCGCATGCAGAAAATAGCACAACAACCTCAATACCCTTAAGAAAGATGTTGTATCCTGACAAATTAACATTAACATTTGTGTTGTTTTGTGATAATCAATTTGATATTGAGCATATCAGGTGGTGCAACCAGTCAAAGTCAGGTAGTACAACCAGCAAATTTACATTTAAAAACATAATTTTTCATTGCAACTTTAAAGTTGAGACATAAATATACTTTAACACCTTATAAAATGAATACAAATCATTTTTACACTTTAAAAAGTTTTTTTCTTTCTCCCTATGGGAGATTGGATGTTTAAAAACATAAATAAGCACCCATTTCTAAGAAATGTAATAAAATTGCCATAGATAAAGAATTTAAAGGGGACTATTATGTGTTATGTATTTTAGTCAGTACAATGATTCATATGTACTTGTTTTCAGTTGTGGGAAATACATGAAAAGTATATTATTTAACATTCAAATACGGTTGCGCCACCTGACATTTCTTGGGTGGAAAAGTCAGAAATCTTGTTAAAAAATTCATAATTGCCATCTTCAAACCTATAAAAAAAACAAGAATACACAGAATACATTCTTGTGAACATAAAAATGAATTTTACATCCATTTTGAACTATTTATTTATTTTGAAAACCTTTGTCATTGACCCAGATATGGATGGTGGTGGTGGTGGTCAATGGAGGTCAAGCACAGTGAAGTTCTTGCATCAAATGGCACATTCCCAGTGATTCAGGGGGGAAACATGGTGTCTGCTAGTAGCTTGTGCAACATGCTCAATTGTGCAGACGGTACCTCCTCCTACAGTCCCTTATACAGGGCTGGGAATGGGGCCGGTGAAGAGAGCTGGTTAGCCAAAGAAACCTTTGAAAGCGGGTCAGCATAAGACAGGCACAGCCTTGCATCTGGCCACATCATATATATGTACCGAGGTATGCACACACACAAGTAGGCTACTGTGTGTGTGTGACTCACCTTTAGTCAGTATTTGGTAGGGACATCTTTGGCTGTTTTCTAAATGTTTTTTGTAACTCTCAATCAATCAAATCAATCAAATTTATTTTATAAAGCCCTTTTAACATCAGCCTTTGTCAGAAAGTGCTTTGACAGATACCCAGAATGAAACTCCAAAGAGCAAGCAATAAGAGTTGCGAGGACAACTCCCTAGTACAGTCCAAAATTTGGAAGAAACCTAGAGAGGAACCAGAGGCCAGTCCTCTTCTGGCTGTGCTGGGTGAAGATTAAAAGGGTACATGACCTTTTGGGCCATGTCAATATTATGGCATGATCAGAAGTAGGTCAATAAATGCAAGTGGGCCCTGAATCCTAAAACAGAATCCAAGTCCATTGCATAACCAGGTGGGCAGGACAGGGACAATCAGATGGGCTATGGGCAGTGGACGCAGGAATCATCAGTCCGCAACTCGATCTGCAACACATCCAGGATTACTTCGTAAAGGGACAGCTATGAGTAATTAAGAGCTTGGTATTCTTGGGGCATGTCTTCCTAAGCTCGAACAGGACACCAGTAAAGTTAGATAGAGCATTCCTAGGACAAGGATACCTCAGCATACTATTTAACCGTCCTGACAGTGGTGTAATGCACCACCGTTAAGGTGGTTGGCATGGCATGGGGATGTGGTCAGTGGAGTGCCGATAGGCAATGTTGGCCTGTCACCCTACAAAATGTACAAAATTATAGAAGCCCCTCCTAACCTTGACAATGTTTAAGACAATTTCTTGAAATTCGACACATTTCTCCAAAAAGGTTATAGAAATGTTTGGAATTTTAAACAATAATTCCTGCCATGGAAACATGGCTCACACATTCAGCATTTAAGTAGCTTTCCTATGTAACTATTTTTTCAACCAAATGTTTGTACAATAGCCGATCAGCAAAATTACATTATCACACTGTTTTGGATATTTACAGATATCCAGAGGCGTGGCGTAACTTATCTACTAGGTGGGGCACTAACAAAAAGTTGGGAGTTTCATTTTAATACCAACTCGTTATGCTATAGGACAGGGACGTCACTAGAAAATCATGGATGGGGGGCTAAGCCTCGTTTTGGGGGGTCTGGGCATACTCCCCAAAACATCTTTTCATCATGTATTTTTAGAGTAACAATGGGTGTAAAATCTATCAAAATAAGGTTATTTTTGGTCAAGGTTGGCTAAATGTATACCGTTAGTTACCGGGAATGTAACTCCGGTTATATGAGTGGAGCGGAGCCCCCTAGAGGGGCTTTAGCTCCTAGTGGTTTACCCTGGACGCGTCCGCGGCCGTACTGAAAACTCATTATGCAAGATGCGTCAGCCAATCAGGGCACGCCTGCCCCTATATATGACCCGTGAGCCCAGAGAACGTCCTCCCGAGATTATTCAGCATAACCCCTGGGACGGCAGGGCAACAGGTCTAGGGGGCTCCGCTCCACTCATATAACCGGAGTTACATTCCCGGTAACTAACGT
>JACXGI010017421.1:0-14551 GCA_016801175.1 Esox masquinongy
ATGTGTCACCCACCTGGGTCAAGGTCGATGGACGGTGTTTACATAGTAATGGGGATGTGTCACCCACCTGGGTCAAGGTCGATGGACGGTGTTTACATAGTAATGGGGATGTGTCACCCACCTGGGTCAAGGTCGATGGACGGTGTTTACATAGTAATGGGGATGTGTCACCCACCTGGGTCAAGGACGATGGACGGTTTTTATAAGACCCAGCTATGAGGTGGAGATGTGAGCAAAGATGTTTTCAAATTATGAATGACAGGGATGCTTAGATGGCATGATGGGACTAGGACAAGATTGGAAACGGTTACAAAATACACAGTTCAAGATGATTGTCATGAGGTCTTAGTGACCAGACAGGCACCCGTTTAACGTCCCCACTGAACGACGGCATCCTCCAGGGGGCGACAGAACCTCCCTCCACATTGAATCACAGATCTGCTTAGGTTTCAGAAGCACAGTGGCAGATATTTCACCTTGTTGGCGGGATTTAAACTAGCAACCTTTTGGTGACCGGTGCAATGCTCTAACCCACTGCACCATCTGATGCTCTCCAGGTATCCGGATCACCCTGGACATCCAGTCCAGGCTGCAGCCCAAAGCCACCCTGAAGGAGTTTAAGGAGGCCCTGGCCGGAGAGCAGAAGCACCAGGAGCGGGTGGCCGAGCTGAGACGGGAGGTGGAGAGCTTCGCTGGGCGGTTCCCCATGCCCGGCCTGGAGGAACTGTAGAGGACAGGGCCACAGCCCCTGTATCTGAAGGATAGAATGCCTTGGTCTATTCAGTGCCTTAACCAATTATAACCTTCAGAATATCTGGGCTGTTTAGCTATTGGTCCTGACAGACCTACGACTGTGACATCACTGCGGGGTGATAATGGCACTCTTAAAGCAGTGCATTTTCTAGAATAGGGGGTGTTACTGGGGATAAGCCTGAAAAAAAGTGCTTTAACTGACGGTTTCCTCCTTCTCTGCAGTAACAGGCTCTGCAGTCTGCTCCATAGTCCTGTTTGATCTTCTGCTTTACTGTGTCTTCAGACCAAATGACAATCTGCTGTTCTTATTATGTAACATGTGATGTCTAATTGTTCCAAAGACTCGAGTAAAACTCTGATGTGGAACAGCCCTGATTACGGCCTGTTTATTACCCAAGGACTCTCGGAACACCAGTTCCTGCTTCCTCCACAACTCAGTGATTCTAAGGAAGTAGGACATTATAACACACGCCAGTTTGTAGAAAAGAGCTGCTAATCAAATACATAGAGGCAGGTTTGATTGAATTGAGCCCTCAGTCACTAGAGCACTCTCATTCTTCAGATGACATGTGAGCAGTGTGAGTGACGACAAACAGACAAACAAATCAAAGTCAGGAGGTGTTTGATCTTTAATACTGATGATCAGAAGTCGTGTCCATCCTCACAGTGACGACAACCATCTGCGACGGACAGCCCCCTGGCTTCGACAGTTTCAATATTCGACAGTCATCGACATTCAATAAATTAATGGAATAATTAACAGTGTCCTAATGGCATGGATAAGACATTCAGTTCAGTTTAACACGGATGGATCCCCACTGTACAGGGGATTATCCAGCTCAGTTTAACGCGGATGGATCCATTGTACAGGGGATTATCCGGCTCAGTTTAACGCGGATGGATCCATTGTACAGGGGATTATCCGGCTCAGTTTAACGCGGATGGATCCACTGTACAGGGGATTATCCGGCTCAGTTTAACGCGGATGGATCCACTGTACAGGGATTATCCGGCTCAGTTTAACGCGGATGGATCCACTGTACAGGGGAATATCCAGCTCAGTTTAACGCGGATGGATCCACTGTACAGGGGAATATCCAGCTCAGTTTAACGCGGATGGATCCACTGTACAGGGGAATATCCAGCTCAGTTTAACACGGATGGATCCACTGTACAGGGGAATATCCAGCTCAGTTTAACGCGGATGGATCCACTGTACAGGGGAATATCCAGCTCAGTTTAACACGGATGGATCCACTGTACAGTGGATTATCCAGCTCATAGAGACTCCAGGTCTAATAGGTCAACCCCCTTAACCAATGACACTTATCTCAGTAGTAATGTGATCAGTAATAAACACTGAGCTGCAAAACTGAATACAGACACAGAATAAGGTGCGTTAAAACGGACACAAAAGAAAAACCACATTAAGGCCTGGGTTCAATCGGCTCAAACGTTAACCAGCGCGGGGTGACACCTGCACAGCTGCCGTTTCATAGTAGGTCTGTAGCACAGGAGAGAGGCTGCAGCTAATAAGGATTTATGTGCGATTAATGGATTTAAAAAGGCTGGCTGTGGACAACTAAACCCTAATAATGCAACTCGCCACATCCAAATGTCCACAGTGAGAATACCTGCTGCGGTGAACTTGCACATCCAAATGTCCACAGTAGGAATACCTGCTGCGGTGAATTTGCACATCCAAATGTCCACAGTGGGAATACCCGCTGCGGTGAACTTGCACATCCAAATGTCCACAGTGGGAATACCCGCTGCGGTGAACTTGCACATCCGGCGATGTATTTATTTAGGCTATGAAACTGCTATGCAAGTTGTCAGTTTTCACAGGTTAAGGCAGAATTGATGTCAGCTGGGATTCATTCAAACCCACCATGGCAATATTAAAGCAGCGTCTTCATTTCCAATTTCCACCTGAGCCCGCATTTCTAATTCAGAAGAGTGAAAGTCTCCATGTTAGGGACAGTAAGGGGAAATCCGCACCACTAAAAACAATTAAACATATTTTTTTAAAGGCTTTGTTTTTTTTTTTTTTACATTAGCTGTTGCCTCAAAGTTCTTATACAGACACCCGGCCTAAAGCACCACAGAGCAGTGGGTTGTTGAACTGTTCTTTTACAATAAAATTGTCACATGAACAAATTAACATTATTTTTCCAACAATAAAATCTGCATAAAATATCTCAATGGAATTAAAACGAAATATTGAATACCACATAGATAGTGTTTAAAAGGTAGGCTATGCCACTTAAAACAGTAATTTCTAGGTGTTATGTTCTAATGTTAAATCATGTTCAAATGTAATCTAGCTGAAATGTTTAGGAAAGAAAACAACACTGTTGATTTCAATCTGCCACATAAATCTGCAGGACTTTCTGTTTCACACAAGTGATTTACTTGGGACAAGTCTTAGAGAAAGCGTTCAGGGTATTAACTCACTGAAAGAATCTACTCAGGAAGAGAGCGGTTAGTCTCTCCCTGGTGGTATTTTTAGGTTTTTGTACAGCACTCAAAAGCAGTCGGAGTCAATTTGATCATTGGACAAAGAGCAACTGCGTAAAATACTGCAATGAGGCTTTGGCTGAGTTGAGCCCTTAATCTAGCCCTAAGCACAAAAACACAAACACACACACACACAGTGTGGTATGGCTTATCTTAAGGTTACATTCTGTTTGCATTTTAGACAATCGGTATAACAATCAAAAGAAGAAAATAAAAAACATAAAACATCTTGAACTTTAAGAGCTCTTCTACTTAAGGAATGACCATAGTAGTTCTATGACTAGAATGAAGGAGCGGAGTTCTATGACTAGAATGAAGGAGCGGAGTTCTATGACTAGAACGAAGGAGCGGAGTTCTATGACTAGAACGAAGAAGCGGAGTTCTATGACTAGAATGAAGGAACGGAGTTCTATGACTAGAACGAAGGAATGGAGTTCTATGACTAGAATGAAGGAACGGAGTTCTATGACTAGAACAAAGGAGCGGAGTTCTATGACTAGAACAAAGGAACGGAGTTCTATGACTAGAATGAAGGAACAGAGTTCTATGACTAGAACTACAGTGGAAAAAGTGACTAGAATAAGTGTAGATTTTGAGGGAATGTCACAACACAGAACTTAAGTGATTTAAGGTATGTGTGGATGGAATGAGCCAACAGCATGCGCTATAGTAAAGATCGTCACAACCATTAGTCAGGGTTACTTCAATGATATGGGAGAATGTTCTGATGTTGCTTCAATGTTTTCATGGATCATGAATAAGGTTCTCTGAGGTTAGGTACTCTGTTGCGGCGGTTGATTTATAGTCCTTTTAAGAGTGAGATTTTCACTCGTCAGTTACTTCAAGATGCAGTCTGGGAATTTTGAAAACCTCCGATTTTGGGCTGCATGTGTAATATGTTGTGTATATGTGCTTATACCACAGTATTGTTGAATACTTGTTGCTGATATTCAGGACAGCTGGATGTCTTCAGGAGAGATATACTGGACACCCAATCATGGCGTCTATAATTAGAATGACTATCACACCTCAGTTACCCATGACATTCCAAGTTTGAAAGCAAATGATTTTGATGAAATGGGGCACATATCATCATGTAAATGTCAAAAGTACACAATTTTCAGAGACCTGTTTTGGCTCAACAATGCCACTTTTAAAACCAGTGGCCAGAATACTCACAGAATGCATCTTTAGGTCTTTGTGTAATGATGACATCACTTAGGTGGTAACTGTATGGCACTGGAGATAATCGTCATAAAACATGTCTGTCTGTAATGTCTCTGAATGTCTGTCTGTAATATATCTCTCTGAATGTCTGTCTGTAATATGTCTCTGAATGTCTGTCTGTAATATGTCTCTGTCAATGTCTGTCTGTAATATGTCTCTGAATGTCTGTCTGTAATATGTCTCTGAATGTCTGTCTGTAATATGTCTCTGTGAATATCCGTCTGTAATATGTCTCTGTGAATGGTCCTTGTCTCAACATTTAAAGGCTAACACCTGTTACACCCTCATGCCGACAGCACAACACTCTTACAAAGTTAGAACCTTCAGACAACGTTTAGACAACTGTGCAGTACGTCACATTTAGTAGCTTAAAAAGTGTCCAGGCAATCAATGTCCCATGGTTGCTATGGACACGGTGGATGCCGCCAGCCAGTGTTGTAGTACTATAGTAATACTGTAGTATTACTGTAGTAATACTGTGTTTCTATGGACAACATGCAAAAAAGGCGGAACGGCACTAAACACACATGCATCATTATCGTCACACACACACACAGTTTTCTCTTAGACCAAAGACCAACTCTTGGTGACTGATATTCAATACATTCACTTCACACCCTCGAACTCTCCAGTTACTACGCAGAGGGACACACCAGTTGTTTATGGAAAACCCACTGAGATCAGTGCTGCCAGGTTTTTCAGGTTAGATTTTGAATACTTGGCTGGTGGTGTAGTTAAAGGTTAAGCTGGATGGAACCTTCCCTCTAGTGGCAGACTGAGATGTTGCAGGGTCCAGGTACTGCTCTGGGGATTTGTCGCCCCCAGTGGCAGGGTCCAGGTACTGCTCTGGGGTTTGGGCGCCCCCAGTGGCAGGGTCCAGGTACTGCTCTGGGGTTACAGTGCCCCCAGGGGCAGGGTTCCTGTTCTGCTCTTGGGTGGCAGCGCCCCCGTTAGCAGGGTCCAGGCACTGCTCTGAGATTACCACAGTGGCAGGTTCTAGTATTCTCACAGATTCCGGGTCCAGTTGTGTGGTAGTGCCCCCAGCGTCACTGTCAAGGTATTCTTCTGGGGTTACAGCACCTCCGGTGGCATGGTCAAGTGTGGTTACAGACACTGGGTCCTGCTGTGTGGTAACAGATGTGCTGTTAGCCTCTAGGCTGGGGCGTGTGTTGACAGCGCCCCCTGTTTCTGTCTCCAGGTAGCGCTGTGTGATCAGCTGACTGAGGTACAGCAGTATTCGACAGTCGTCGTTGGTCAACCCCAGCTGATCTTTCAGGAAGCCCCGCCTCCTCTCCTCTACCTCTCGTCTCGTTTCCCTGGGGACGATGGGAAGGTGGAGGTGGTGAGTGAAGCTGAGGAGAAAGGCCCGGGCCGCCATGCTACTGAGCATGCTCTGTAGGTGCAGGAAGTAGGTGGAGCCACGCCGGAGGTGTGTGCGGTGGTCCGCCATGTTGGAAAGGAGTTTCCCACAGTAGCCGGGGCAACGAAGCGTCTTCTGGTCGGCGTCAAGGACAGAGATGTAGCGACTGTAGCGAGACAGGGAGCAAAGCATGCTGGTCCCCACCGGCGAGGCCATCCTGTAGGGGGAAGGGAGAGCTTCAGTGGACTGAATGAGGTGCACAGGGAGGAGTGAGAGACTAAAAGATGTGGACATGTGGTTTAGTGACTGACAATTTTAAGCGTTTTGCTAAAAAACACTTATTACTTGAGTTTTTTTAATTTGGCCACTTATACTATTCTGCTTTAATAGTGATAGCTGCAAATAGAGTGCCATCCACAAGTATGCAGAAAAGTCAAAATTGCTATTTTTGCTTTACACTCAAGGCATATGAAAATACAATTCAAAGATTAATATGAAGTCTGGCAGTGCTGTTATTCTTAGTTGGTAAAACAAATGTGTTGAAATGGACCAAAGTATAAGGTGACATTCCATACTTATGCTTCATATTCATCTTTTAATTGTATTTTCATATGCCTCAAGTGTATAGCAAAAATAACACGTTTGACTTAACTGTCCCAATACTTATGGAGGGCACTGTATCCACTGACTGGGCTGAACCTGTCTGGACCTGTGTGCACTGACTGACTCCTACTGATGACATCACAATCACCATGATGGACATATGGTTCTGTTTAATTATGGGATGAACAGCTCCACTGTTTAAGCACTTTTCAGATAATGAGACGCACCTCTATAATAACCACTCTGTTTTAACGGTGTTTAGACAGGATGCACCAACATCGGGGCGTGCCCAGACTGACCCCATCGGAGCGTGCACAGACTGACCCCATCGGGGCGTGCCCAGACTGATGCACAGACTGACCCCATCGGGGCGTGCACAGACTGATGCACAGACTGACCCCATCGGGGCGTGCACAGACTGACCCCATCGGGGCGTGCACAGACTGACCCCATCGGGGCGTGCACCGACTGACCCCATCGGGGCGTGCACAGACTGACCCCATCTGGGCGTGCACAGACAGACTTAAGACATAAGGACATCATCATAGACCTGTGACTGCTATAGCAAGTAATCTATTGCCTGGCTGAATGTGCACGCACGCACACACGGACACGGACACAGACACAGACACACACACACTTCCCTCTCACCTCTGCAGTCCGATGAGTTTCCACCTCTGCAGGTCGGTGAGACTGAATGGGCAGGAGAGCCATGGCTGGACCCTCTCCCCACAGCGTCCTGGCCCAGGGACGTAGAGGGCTAGAGCGGACACCAGCCTCCGGACCCTCCCCTCCTCTGACCCAAGGACCACCAGGGTCCGACCGCTCAGCAGCGAGCACAGAGCCTGAAGGGCAAACGGGTACTGACGCACAAACCTAGACAACACAAAGACCAGTACAACGGGTATACGTTCACGTAACTGACACAAACATGTAGGTAAAGGGTTAAAACTGACAGAAAGTCCTAGTCCCACACTAACTCCAGAGTTAGGCCAATATCTGTCTCCTTAATCCATAAAGTCACTACCCCTGTCCAAAGTCTCATTGTGCACCAAGCAGGGGCAAGAACATTGACCAGGGAACAACCGTCAAGATTGCGCTTTTTTAGGATTAGAATGATGAGGGATAGAAATGTTTAGGGTTAGAATAGAAGGTCAGAATGTTGAGGATCGATATGTTTTTAATTACAAATCAAACCAGCAAATTAGTGACTGACCTGAGTGCCCCCTGGCCTGCCTTCTTCCTTTGTCGCAGCGTGACCACGCCCCCATACCCAAGAGGAGAGCCAGTCTGCTCTGACCCCGTGGAGGCTGACATGGTACAGTCGGAGCCGTCCTGGTCAGACCCCCTTGAGGCTGTATCGCCCAGGGAGGGCACAGGCAGGTCCAGCCCAGCCCCAGGGCTCAGGCAGCGGGGAGAGCCCAGGCCATAGGCCCCCTGGACGGGCAGCGTGGCCTGGGGCTCCTGGTTGACCACCAAAGTTAGGGGCAGAGAGCCAGGGCCAAGCCCAGGACCAGGCAGCATGTCTGGGGGAGACGGGTCGTAGAGGAAGCCCTCCTGGGACATGCAACAAGCTGTATCCATCTGGACCAGAGCCTCTGAGCCTCCCTCAGTCCCTGCCTCAGGCTCACACACACGGTCTGTCTTCCTCCTCCCTGCCTCCTCCTCCAACAGAAAGACAGGGGATTGGTCCTCCTCCTCTCCTCCGTCCTCCTCCCCTGGACTGCTACCGCCATCCTCACTGCTGCTCTCCTTCTCTGCAGGGTTAGAATCAGGGTGCCCTACTCCTTTTCCTTCCTCTCCCTTCTCCCCTTCTACATCTCCTGCTCTTCCCTCTCCAACTCTCTCTTCTCCTGCCTCCTCTCCTCCACTCCTGTCACTGCTGAAACTGTACTTGTTCTCTTCAGAGCTCTCCTGGTCCTGGGTCTCCATGGTCAGGTCGGACAGGGACGACTCCAGCCTCTCCTCCCCGACCAGGGCCTCCCCCTGCTGGGCAAAGCTAGCAGGGCCGGCTGGGTTCTCCTCCAGGACCTCCCCGGGCTCCAGTGGCACGGGACACATCACAATGGAAGGGTTGTGCGTGTGCGAGTCCGTCCCCGTCGTGTGTGTCAGCGAGCAGAAGATCCGTCCGAGCGCCGCCACCTCCTCCTCCTCCTCTCCCAGCTCCTCCTCGAACAGGAAGTTGGTGACGTTCTGTTTCCTGCGTAGCGCCCGGTCCAGGCGGCGGGTGTGCAGGTAGCACAGGTCCCCCCGGAAACACCGCTCGGTGTCGGTAAGCAGTTCCACGGTGGCGCTGTAGAAGCTCTCCTCGCACAGCTCCGTCAGCGTCTTCAGACGCTTGTCGAAACACTTGGCCGACTTGCCCTTGATCAGCTGGGGAGTGTAGGACTGCCTCCTCTCGCCCTGTTCCCCCTGCGACCCTGGGCCACAGTCAGGGTGTGTGTGTGGAGTGTGTGGCCCGTGCGTGTCGGTGTGTCTCCGCGACTCCGTGACACAGTGCTGACAGTGTGCGGCGTGGGGGTCTCGGCGGGGCCGCAGGGGGTACGATGTGATCTGCCTCAGCAGGTCCCGGTGCTCGTAGATGCTCTTTTCTACCGCTGCCAGCTCGTTGGCTTTCTCCACCGCGTGGGCGGAGTAACAACCCTGTGGCCCCGCCTCTCTCTGTAACCCCTCCTCCTTCTGCAGGACAGAGCGTGTGTAACTGGAGGACACACAAGAGAGACACAAAGGTGTTAGGACAACCAGAAGTCAGCTTTGTGTTTGTTTTTAAATTTCTAAATATTTTACATTTGCATTTTAGTCATTTAGCAGATGCCGTGGTCCGCAGCGATTTACAGTAGCGACTGCGGACTAGGGATGGGTGACGAAACCGGTATTAAACTGGCCCCGGGGCTAAATTATGAAAGACCGTATCGATAAGCTCTGACGTTATCGGTTCTGCTTTCGATACTGGAGAAATTAAGAAAATACATTTCCTATTTATTAGTGCTACATAAACGTTATCTTGCATATTTTATCCCACCAACCATTTCTAACTTGCAATTAGATTAATGCCGCTATTCCCAATTCAGAAAAGGGATGTCTCTCGCACGGAGCCTGTGTCTCTCACGCGCTACAGCACGCACACACACAAAAAAACCCTGCTCTTAATTAGGGACGATTGTGGAGGACTAAACGTTCAAAAGTGTGGTTACACATCACCAGAGTCGATGCGGACAATGCTCGTTGCCACAAGAGCAACAAGACTATTGCTTGTAAGGGCAGAAACACAAGCAATCTGCCCAAACATCTGTCAAAAGTGCATCGTGTACAGGCAGAGAAATGCACAGTTTTCGACTGCATAACTCCTAGTTCACCTCTCGTTGCCTGATCTACGTTAGGTATGTATGCTGGCAGCCCAGAGTCCACACACAGACTTAACAAAATTATGCAAACATGAGCTCATGATCAAAAGTAACCATTAGCTGATTGTTTAGCTATGGGTGCGTTCATAAATTCAATCACCCATTTAAAGATTTAGCTACTTTTTTGCAACTGCTAAGAACCGTCAGTCCATTTGCAGCCTACCTGCATGCCCACCCGAGTTGTTCTGTACCACTGTATTTTGTTTTGCAGGAATGTTTAACATTTCCATCATCATGACATTAGAGTAGAGTCTATAGTGATTTGTTCAAAACATTGCTGTTTCTGTTGCTGTAAATAATTCTTTATTTTATTTATTTTACATTTCAGAAAATAAAGCAATGTTAATTCTGTTCTTAATTATTTTAGGGTTTTTTCGTGAAAAATAACATTATGAACCGATAAGAATACTGTTAAAGTACTGGATCGATAAGCAGTATCGGTAAGACCAGTAATACTGTTAAAATCTTAACGATACCCATCCCTACTGCAGACATTTTCATTAATGTTTCTACTGGTTCTCGGTTGGAATTTAACCCACAACACTCGTCTGGTACAACCAATTAATTGGTCCAACCAACTGAGTTACACTGGCCACTTCTTAGTTAGCACTGAGCAATATGGCCTGAAAATTGTATTGGTACATTGAGTATTATTGAGGAATCAGTATAAATACACAACGTATTAATTTGTTCCTTTAATTGAAACAAAAATTATGTTTAAGGAGTAACTATTGATAGGAGTATTGGGTTAGACAACTATTGGGTAATTACTGTGTTGTTTCATTAAATAACCCAGGGCTTCCTTCATACAATTTTCAAGAATTTCAAGAAACGCTGCAAAATCCTCCGGGCAATCGTGGCTATTCTGGGTGGCTACCCGGATTTTCACTTGTAGTCTAAATGCAGCCTGTGTGTGTGTGTGTGTGTGTGTGTGTGTGTGTGTGTGTGCGCGCGCGTCTCGTCTTACTCCAAGTCTCTCAGCTTCCTCTGCAGCTCGCGGGCGAAGGCCCGACGGTTTCCGGTCTTCAGGCACTCTGAGGCACGGGAGAAGCGGAGCGACAGCTCCTCGAACTGCAGCATGATCTTCCTCTCGTCAGCGGAGACGTAGGCCATGCAGAATGGACGGACGAAGCCACGGGCCTCCAGGTCGTACAGCGTCAGATGGTGAACGTAGGCAAATGCCCCCTCTTTAGAGTCACCCAACACCACACGGGAGTCCTCCACAAAACTACAGGGGAGTAGAGAATAAGAATAGAACATCAGAATAGAATATAAAGAACAGGGCAGTTATATCATGGTTCAATACATTTATAGTAGAGTGCAATAAAACAGTTATCAGACAGTTATAGTAGAGTACAAAAAAACAATAAATAGACTTATATTAGACTATAAATTAAGGTAAACTTCAGGTACATAATATGTATTATTCATGAGATAATGCAAAACACAGAGGTGGTCTGCATATTGTGTTGAGTTCAGCCTTCTAGCATTCTCAACCAGAACTGCTTTGTTTATAAACATACTTAACTACCAGAATGGCTTTGTTTATAAACACTCCAAACTTCCAAACTGCTTAGTTTATAACATTCCAAACTACCAGAATGGCTTTGTTTATAAACACTCCAAACTTCCAAACTGCTTAGTTTATAACATTACAAACTACCAGAATGGCTTTGTTTATAAATACTCCAAACTTCCAAACTGCTTAGTTTATAACATTACAAACTACCAGAATGGCTTTGTTTATGAACACTCCAAACTTCCAAACTGCTTAGTTTATAACATTACAAACTACCAGACCGACTTTGTTCACCAAAATACCAAACTTCCAGTATGCCTTTATTTATAAACATTCAGTACCAGTAGAACAGCTTTGTAAACATTCTGATTTGCAATTACTATCTAGATATAGTGCTTGAATGGATGCGATGACGATAATTAGAACAACATATTTTCTTAACTTTTATGCATGCAAGCATTTTTTGTAGTACCCTTGAAACCATTACTACTAGTTTGATGTTGAAGCCAGTTACACTCCCCCATATAAGCAAACACTACTTCACAACAAACTTAACATTTCTCTATTATAGGCTAAGTTTCATAACGAACGATATCAGCCTAATGGTCGGGTCCGTGTCGATCAGGTTGGGTTGATGGCCCAGCTCCAATGGGCAGTATGTACCTGAGGCGTGGGTACCCACTGCCGGGGGGGTGTCCTACAAATGAGGCCTGGTAGTCCACAGACATGATCCTCAGACTGAAGTAGTTGAGGTCAAAGGTCCCACACACTTTAGGGTCATCTGGGATGGTCAGCAGAGGTTGGGGGCCCACCTAGTTAGGACGGGAGGCACACACACAGTGCCAGGTCAACACACACACACACACACACACACACACACACACACACACACACACACACACACACACACACTACCTGTCAGAACACAGCAGACACACACACACACACACACACTCACTCACTACTCCCCAGTTGCCCGTGGTCCAACCTGCTCAGAGAACTCTGATATGAGGATGAAGTCCTTGGTGAACTTGGCGTAGGAGGTTTTAGCCCAGGGGTTGGCGTTGTTAGCCTGCGGGAAGAGAGGCACAGAGAACTCCTCTGGGACCACCCATGGGTCAGAGTACCCACCGTCCCCAAAATCATCCTCCTTGGTGAACGCCACCACGTCTGGAGAACCAATCATATTCACTAGATGGGACCGGAGTCTGGGGTTAACGTTTCAGCTTAAACATCAGAGAAAGTCCATAAGCTTGTTCAGCTGTCTGCCTGTCCTTATCTGTGTCCCTCAACCGACTGAGACTTAACAGTTTCCTGTCTCTCTATATGCTTACCTGTCTCCCTTTCTGTCTCTGCCTGTCTGTCGCCACTTATCTGTCAACGAGGTCTGTTGCTGGACAATGGCAGTTATCCCGGTGACTGTCTTACGCGCTCCGGCCCCCGTACAGTAGCGACGTCAGACAGCTAGCTAGCAAACAGACAATGCGAAAAGGAATGCGTCCGTTTCCCGATCACCACCAAAGACCCATTGGTCATCCTGGAAGTGTGCTCCGTTACCGGGTTATATAGGCTGATGACCGTCATGCAGTGATAAAATAACGTCACTTTACTAATAAATACAGTCAAAAGCATTCATTTAAAATCCACTGCCCGACCAACGCCATCTTTACTCCTCGGGTCATTTACTTACAGTACCACATGACCAGCTCACACGCGAAAGTCTAGCTAACATATCAAATACATTTTATTAAATGGATGAAATTAATTCATATTAATAACATAGTACAGTTTGAATTTTGGTATAGTTATATCTTACTACATGCTGGCGTGGAATTATAAATAGATCATAAAAATGAACTCAGATCCATACGAATAGGAATGCTTTACGACAGTGGTTTACGACACTTGTTGACAGGCGCCGAATTTGTAAAATCATCAACACTAAACCTTTGCTCCCTAATACCAACAATTTTACTTAACGGCATAGTTTTAAAACAACGTTTGGTACATTCTGTTTTAAAGCAACGTATTGTAAGGAACATTCAGCCGGACTTCTGATCAGGGAAAGTTAAAGTTTTAGCAAGTAGCCAACTGACGTTAGTTCTGAAAGGCTGGACGTTTGTCACTAGCTACCGCTGAAAACTAGCTAGTACTACTAGTCACTAACAATCACTGCATGCTAACTAGCAGACGTGATCTAAAATTGTTGACATTTACCTGTAATGTATGGGTAGGACTTAAAAAAACGAATGCAGTTGGATTGGGTACTTTGAACAAGCTTTTAGTTAGGCATGGAATTCGTTACGTTATGACAGGAATAGCTAGCTATGCGGATACACCAGCTAGCCAGGGCTTTATTTATATCCAGAAGGTCGATACATCTCGAGCTGTTCCGGAGGATTAACTTTGCCGGGCAGAATTGTTCAGATTCAGCGGGACCTGGAGACATGATCCGGCGGACCCAGATTAAGCGTGTTCTCTGTGTGGCGGAGAAAAATGACGCGGCCAAGGGAATCGCAGAGATAATGTCGAACGGCAGAATGAGGAGGGTGAGGACGACTGTGTGCGTGCGTGCAAGAGAGGCTGGCCTGAATGGGGTTTCTGCCTAAATTCATGAAGTTCATCTTCTCACAGACACATCAACATTCATCGTCCTGATGTCTGGCTTAACTATTATTTTGCTATCTGTTTCAGATGGTCTGTTTCTCAGTCTATAACTGTCCTTCTGTTTCAGATGGTCTATTGGTTGGTCTATAATTGTCTGTCAGTTTCAAAAGGTCTTTTTGTCAGTCTGTAATTTTCAGTCTGTTTCAGATGTTTTGTTGGTCTGTTGTTCTAAAGTAAACACTGTCTGTTTCAGATGGAGGTCTGTCCTTCTAAAGTAAACATTGTCTGTTTCAGATGGAGGTCTGTCCTTCTAAAGTAAACATTGTCTGTTTCAGATGGAGGGCCTGTCCGTCTATAATAAACTATATGAGTATGAATACAATCTGTTTGGACAGGTAAGCATGAACTACAGAACCTTATGACGTCAGTGTGTCTGTCTCCTTACAGATCGTTTTTGTGTGTATGATAGCTTTGTGTGTGTGTCTAACAGAACGTTACAGTGTGTATGACGTCGGTGTGTCTGTCTCCTTACAGAACGTTACAGTGTGTGTGACGTCG
>JACXGI010017422.1:0-14547 GCA_016801175.1 Esox masquinongy
TTAAGAGATAACATTGTTGTTACTACTATTTCAGTAACAATATTTAAAAAAGAAGAGGCCATCTGTCACGATCCAGACACTGGTGACGTATTGGTTAGGTTGCAGTCCGCATATACGATAGACAAGCAGATCACGTGGATTGAAGTAGCGGGCGGAAGGATTTGGTCTAGTGATCCAGAATTAGATATACCCATAATTAGGCAAAGCCTGAGGATGTCAGAAAAAGTGTGGTTTTAAGTGACTGTGGAAAAATACATGATCAGGCCATACACTTATAGAAAGGTGTTGGTAAGGAGGAGGCTCCAAGATAGATGGGTTCAGAGAACGTACCAGACCTGGAGAGAAGATGTGTTGATTACCCTGTTTATGACAAAGATATTTAAGGAAGAGGTGTATGAACAACGGCACTGGTCCCAGAATAGAGAACGTGCCAAGTTAGGTGGCAGACGTCCCGGGAGGGGAACTGGCCAAGTGAAGGGAGTCCCGAGAAGAAGGGAGTTTGGCAGAGTAGAGAACTAACATTCCAATCTAGAACACAGGGGTAAAAAGCAAAAATGGCAGGGACACCAGTTGAGCTTTCAGTAATGAGGTTCCCTTTGTGTGGAGAAGAGATTAAGGCCATTTCTGAAGCCTTAGAGAAAAGGACCAGGAAAATGGCAACAAAGTGGCCGAAAGAAGGGACATTTGATGTCGCGTTATGTGAAGAAATGGACACTTTTTTATCGTAAAAAATTATAAAAACAATGACGTCACAGAAAAACGGAAGCGGAAGCGAGAGAAGGAGAGAGAGGTGATTAAACTATTCCTAGAAGAAGGCAAAGGTCAGTTGGCAAGCGTAGCCAAAGCCAGGAGTATGCTAAAGAAAGACGAGGAAAAGACTGAGGAAAAGGTAAAATGGGCTGATAACCCCCTGCCATATAAAGGGATACAGTGTCCCATGGTGACAGGGATGGTGAAAGTCGAAGGAGAGATTGAAATAGAAGAGGGAAAAAGACCTGCGAAAGCCTCCACCCCAGGCAAGAACAGAGAAGAGAAGAAAAAACCTACACTAGACGTGGACTGCTATAAGGGGTGTATGGAGTTGTTGAGACCAAAAGGGCAAGGAAAACGGGAGCAGGGGCTAGGAGGAAAGGAAGTGGCAGACGCAGGTTGGTTTCAGCAGAGCAAAGAACAGGAATTGAGGGAAAAATTTGGGAAATTGCAGCAACAAAGGGATGAGGAGAGTTACCGTTGTGAGAAGGTGCTTAGACAACAATGAAGCAACTATTAAGGGTATATAAAGAAGCAGAGGTAAATGAAGAAGGGGCAAAAGGAGCAGAAGTAGGAAGAAGCAGCTGATCAGATGCACCCAATTCTGATAAAAGGGGATAACCCCCAGTATCTGCCTTGGGCCACACAGGACTGGGGGCTGGTTGCTAAATTACCCAACCTTCATAATGGTGCTGGGAAATGGATAAGGATGTTGGAGGAACAGACCATGGGAAAACCGCTGGCGGTGGGGGACCTGAAGGCCTTGATGGCAAGAGTGGCGGGGACGACCAAAATGGAGGCGGTGCTGAGAAATGGCGGTCTGGCACAAATGATAGGGACTGTCATGGGAGATGGACAGTCCTTTGACCCGTTCGGACAGCAACTGTGGAGGGCCTTAAGGGAAGAGTACCCGGCTGTAATAGACTCTGATGTGTTGAAAGGAACACCACTGGGGGAGGCTGAGAATCCAGCTGTATATTTGCAGAAGTAGCTGGAAAGGTGGAGGCTGGAAACTGAGAAAGACCCAGAGACTGATGATCTAGTGTCCTTCATGTTCAGGAAAGCACTGGTGGATGCCCTGCCCATGCCAGTAAGGACTAAACTGGAAGACGAAGTGGCACCTGGTAGCATAAGTAATGTAATTGATCAGGCTGAAAACATTTTAAACACATGGAAAAGATTATGTAATTAACAGGATAATTCAGAACAATTTATAGTTTGTTCTGAAAAAAAACAGGTTACCAGGTTACCAGCCACACAAGGAATTCAGAGACTATTTCATCCACACTGTGGAACGGTACAGAAAAAGTGAAAAAAAGATGGCAGAGCAGGGGAAAGAAATCCAGAGAAAGCTCACTCAACTGCAACTGGATGAACTGACAAAAAAGAAAAAGACCCAAGCCCCGGTAACCACTGTAACGGGCACCGAGGAAAGCACCATGGCGCCCGGCCTCCAGGGAGGTCAACAACCACCACAACAGCCGCAGGCCCCATGGTCACCCACCACAACAATAGTGAATGTGTTTACCCAGCCCCCAGGGCAGGGTAGGGGATGAGGAAATGGGCCAAGAAATTAGTATAGAGGGCCAATAATCAGTATAGAGGGCATTGCGCGTTGCCTGGTAGAAAGTGTTCCTGGACAGAATAACCTTCCTTGGCCTCTTGATTACGTTCAAATATGTTCTAAAACGTTTTGGGTGAAAACAAAGAGCTATCTTGCATAAACGGAACGAAAACTACGTTGGTCATCGCCATTGTTAATCAGTGGTCAGTGGGCGTCACCATCTTGTTTATCGTTACCATGGGAGTGGAGTGTATGACGTCCCATCATTCCTACGTGGCACAGTATTTTTCCATGGAATATCAGCAATCTACAAATGCCATTTGAGATTCGGGGGACAAAGAAACAAAGATGAATCCAAAGCATAATGGTGGCTGGTTTTGTCCAGATCTACCAGGCGGACTGAATTGGCCAAAGGGACCCAAATTATATAGCATTCTTTTTGATAGAATGCCTAGATGTAAGATGAAGTCAGACATACGATTCCAGGGAAGGTTTTTTCGGGATATGAGTGGAAATATGTGGATATGAGTAGGGTGCGCGCGCTCGGTCACCGGTGGCATTTTACCTTTTCCTACCACGCAGGCTGTGTTAGCCCTATAATAAAAAAACTTGCCTCCGTTATCTTCGTACGAATGTCTCCGCCTAAGCTAAAGTCAGCAGTAAGATTCTGGTGTATAATTTTCAAGATATTCAAAGAAATGTAGCCTACATTTTGCGCTTCGGTTGGTGACCATTTTGTGGACTATACTTTTGGCTGTTTATCCCCATGGGAATACAAACTACGCTTTGTGGAAGTTGTGTGGATCTTAGGTAAGTACGATTCAAGTTACTACAGTTCAGTTTGTGATGTTTTTAGACGTGTACATCTATGTGGTCAGAGAGAGATGGTCAGTTCTTCACACTCTACTATTTCTCTCACGCAGGCTGTTATCCCCATATAACACAATCTATGTACTAATCGCTTCGTTAGAATACCTAGATATGAGCAAAAGTCAGCCTATGATTCTAGAAATAACGTTTTATGGAAATGTGCGCTGTGCACACAGTCAGTTTTGGTGCACCTCTCCCCTCGGCTCTCAGGCGGTGATTCCCATAGGAACACATATGGAACGCCTCACGAATATGTCTAGATATAAAAAAAAATAAAAAATACAATGTTATCGATGATTTTTTCCCGCGCATGTTTATGCTAATTTATGCTAATGAGCAAAATCCGCGAATCCGCGGATTGAGACCTGGGAGGGTTAAGGAAAGAAATGGAACAGGTAATTTCAGAGCACATATGGTCACAACATGACACAGGTGTTGGACTGCTTAAATCAGCAAACCCAGTATATATCTGGGTGAAACCCGGATCTAAGCCTATGTGGAAAAGACAGTATTACATGAAGCCAGAAGCAGAAGCAGGCATTAAGCCAACCATTGAAGGCTTAGCGGAGGCTGATGTGTTGGAAGAAATGGTTAGTGACTGTAATACCCCACTGTTCCCCGTCCTGAAAGAAGATAAAAAGAAGTGGAGGCTGGTCCACGATTTACGACCAATAAAGGAGATTGTGCAGGATTGTCAGGCAGAGGTTCCAAACCCACACATGTTGCTGACAAACATCCCAGTCAACGCCAATTACTTTACAGTGATAGATTTGTGTGGCGCCTTTTTCAGTGTTCCCTTAGCGGAGGAGTGTAGACACCTGTTTGCTTTTACTTATGGTGGGAAGCAATATAGATACACGCGCTTACCCCAGGGTTTCAAACATTCCCGCACATCTTCAACCAGGTGATGAAGGCAGATTTGGAGGAACTTGTATTAGAGGGCACACTGATCCAGTATAGACGACTTGCTGACATGTGCTCCTACGCTGGAGCAATGCCATGCAGACTCCATAAAAGTATTGCAGAAATTGGCTGAGGGGGGACACAAGGTGTCCAAGAAAAAGTTGCAGTATTGCCAAACAGAAATTGAATATCTGGGTAGGACTGTAGCTCACCAATCGAAAACCATAAGCCCGGCCCAACTAGAAGGGGTGAGCAAGGCCCCGTTGCCTCAGATGGTAGGGCAAATGATGACCTTTCTGGGGATGACAGGGTTTAGCTCAGACTGGATAGAAGACTATGCAGTTAAGGTGGTACCCCTATGGGAGCTGATGAAAAACGCTAGACAGCAGCAGCTGAGCGCCAAGTTGAATTGGAACAGTGATGCTTTGACAGCTTTTACTAGGCTAAGGCCTGACCTTCTCTCAACCCCAATTTTAGGGGCCGAAGAAGAGTTGTTTATGGATGGATCCTGTTATAAGGACTATGAGGGAAATCATGCCGGATTTGCGATGGTCAGAAGAGACAATAAGGGACAATTTCAGACCATAGTTAGTGAGACATGTTCACAGCCGTGTTCCCCACAGTTAGCAGAACTAAAGGAAAGGATGATATTATCAGGATGCAGGAAAGAACCAGTGCCTATGAGCGCAATGTGTGAGTTAAGCAAGGAGCAAGCAGAGATGATGCAGGCCTCTGGAGAGCTCATACTGGACACTTAGTGGCGCCAGCGGCCCTATTACGAATCCTGATCACAAATGCGCATGGTTTCGATCATTGTGCAAGAGGCGAAGTTATGAGGAAAATTAAGGAACAGGGTTTTTGGTCACCATAAATGCAGGTGACAGTAGATGCAGCCCTAGCGGAGTGTGAAGTATGTGCACAAAACAACGTTAGGAAAGGGATAACAACGCCGTTGGGTCACATCCCAATTCCAGAAGGGCCGTTTAGGCATTTGGTGATTGACTATGTGGATATGCTGAGGCCTGTCAATGGAAAACGGTATATGCTTGTGGTGATCGATAGATTTAGCAGATGGGTGGAAGCTGTACCCTCAAAAGACCAAGGAGCAGGAACAGTGATAAAGTTTCTGACTAGGGAAGTAATGCCAAGATTTGGTATCCCAACAGAGATTAGCTCAGATAATGGGTCTGCTTTCATTGAGAGAACCTTGAAACATGTGGTTCAACAGCTCAGAATTAAGCAGAGGTTGGGATGTGTTTATCATCCTCAGTCTCAAGGAATGGTAGAAAGAGTGAATGGAACACTGAAAGCTAAAATCAACAAGATTTGTGCCAGCGCTAGGTTGAACTGGGTTGATGCTTTACCGTTAGCGCTGATGAGTTACCGCATGCAGGCTAACAGAATAACCCATCTAACACCGCATGAGATGCTTAAGGGTCGGCCCATGCCAGTACCAGTGCTTAGGGGTCCTTATGAAGGACCTCCATTGGAACAGTTAGAACAGGAACTCAGAGAATATGTATGACAACTAACTGCTATACATGAAGTTATCTATCGACAGGAAAGTGCACGGGCACCAGAGCCAGAGGACATCCAGCCTCGGGCAGTGGAACCAGGAGACCAAGTCTACATAAGGGTCTTCAGGAGGAGGTGGAACGAGCCGAGACGAGAAGGACCCTACTGGGTAGTTCAAGCTACGCCAACAGCGATATGAGTAGAAGGCAGCAACACTTGGTACCACCTCAACCATTGTACCAAGGTTTCGCAGGGAGCAGGTTGAAGGCCACATGGAGAAGAAGGAGAAGAAGAAGGTGACAACGCAGATGACTCAAGTGTACCCAAACCAGCGGAAGCTGAAGGAGACCTGGGACGTCCTGCTTTACCTGCAGGGACACCATTGCCTGCTGGATCGGAATCGCTGGGAGAAGGCACGTCAGGCATGGGCATGGGGCATGATGGTGGTCTGTCTGCTGTTGCTCGGCTGCGCGCTATGGCAATGCTATTAGCCCAAGGAGAGATATGGCAGAAGGTGATGGGGAAGCTCCCCATTCCTTGGAACCCATCAGACTCTGCTGCTAATGACCCCGAAGTTATTCCGCTACAGGGTCATCCCGGACAGTACATGGATAAACATGGACACCCCTGTAACGTTAAAGGAGGGCCTTTGAATTGCCCGTACGGAAATCCGGAATTGAATTGTCGCTCAAACCAGGAGCTGGGTGGGCATGCCAGGTATATTATCATCAGAAGTCTATTCCAGCAAGCAACGTTGCTGTGATAGCCCAAATCATGGACGGTGACATATGTAATGGCTCAATGATGGATGGGAGTGTGTTTAGCCAGGGCTATGAGGACATGGAGCTTCAAGAATGACTAAGACCGAAACACTACCCTTGCCCCTACAGAGAAACCTGGTGTCAATATTGTAGTAAGGATTATCGAATGAAGAGTGGTGGAGATGGACATTATCATTACCCAGAACCTTATGATTGCGCATTATGTTAAAGGGGGGATTGGCCTTTATGTGCTGAAAAAGATTGTGCTCCAATATAAAGAAGGTTAAAGGCTCCTAGGTGGCTGGTAGCCAACTTAGTATGAGGATATTAATGGTTGGAGATGAAGGTTTTATTACAAGTTTTGTTACCTATACCTATTTCTGATTATAAGTGATTGATGTGCTAATTTTTCTCTATATCATGTATATCATTTTATATGCATAATCATTTTGGACAACACAATTGCAAGGCTCTGGAAAATAAGTTGCCCATGCTTACACTCATGTTTAATTGATTGATCAACAGGGTTGGGAGGTCTTTTACTTCCTCCCAGTCACAAGGGAGGGAGAGGTTTGGCTTCCTAACCCTCTGGGCTGGTGATTGACAGAGGGGGTTGTTTTTAGCTGATGGGGTTGATTTCAACTGTTTTTGCCGAGACTGAGTTCCCCTCCTCACTCACCACTCCCAGGCCTAGATTCTGGGGCTTGACGAAGCCCCAAAGGGGGGAATATATAGAATAAACATATAGGGCAAGAATATAGAGGTTTGATATAGGGGTGTTTCTGAACTATCACCCTTTATGAATGTATGTATAATCAATGGGTACTTGAGAGAGAATACAATGAATCAATTCAGTGACAGAATCAATATGGTAACAGTAATCAATGTATCAGGAATATATAATCAATAAACATAATCACTGTTAATGACTGTTTGGGGATAATAAAGTAATAATAAATGTGTAGGGCCCTAATGGCTCTATTATTTTTATACAAATCCCTGAAGCCTGCGCCACCAATATTTAACAAAGAACGGATCTTGGAAGGTTGCGAAATAATGATGTCGGATGGGGAGAAAGATCCGCCCAAGAATTAACATAAGGGGGTGGCCAGGAAGGTTATGCAAGGTAACACTGTATAAATGTGTGTGTCCGGAGTTGGCAAGACAGTTGTTCCTGCAGGTCAACTCGGCTTTTATGATTGCTCATTAAAAGTCTAATTTAAATCCACAAACTCCTGAGTTACTGCATCTTTTTGAGTTGTTGCATCCTTTTTGGCGAGAAGATACATTTTTCCACGACACGGGTAGGTACTGTTTTGGGGGCATGCGGAAGACCAACAGCATATTAGGCAGGTGGTCATAATGTTTTGGCTATTCAGTGTATATTAAACCGTTATCAGCACTAAATTCACTTTCAAATATAATGTGGTCTTCCATGTTCTATCGAAAGAGGTAAACAAGTTATAATATTAACATTATGACCCCTATATTAAAATAATAACGTTAGAGTAATATATTGACTCATTCAAACCTATAGAAAACTTTGTAAATCATTGCGGCCAAAGCAATATATTATAAATTAATCTCAAGATCATGTAGCCTATTAAGTCTGAATAAGACACAGTTAAAAGGCAACTTTTTTACAAGTCATACAGTCTATATAAGTCCTCTACATCTCAAGACCATGAGAATCATGAATCAAACATGCAGACAGGCTTGCATCATGGATGTATGTGATAAGGAAAACTTACAAGAGTGAGGAACATGCAGGAGAGCTTCATGGTGGAGCAGCAGCAGCGGCTTTTTGTGGAATGAAAAGTTCTCTAAAGTAGCTGTGGATGGAAAAGTAGCACATGTGCAGCTGGTGGATGGTTGGCCAGCAGGAGTAGGAACAGGAAGCAGGACCAATATGGAAGTAAGACTCCATCAGGAGGAGGAAGAAAAGGAGAGGTGAGGGTGAAGTTTGTCTTGGGTGGGGTGTTGGGAGTTCAGAGACTGATGCTGGGTAGCTGGCAGACCAATGGACAGGCATCAGTTGGTGTGGCATTAAGCATACTAGATATCTAAAACCTATTCATCCAAACTACATCTTTTATCATTTAAAAAACTGCCATAAAAATCAAACGCATGAATCAGTAATAATATAAGGTCCTAAATTGTGTACTAGAGACTCCTTGGAGTGGGTCAAACTCCAAAATGTTGTCAGGAGACCAGAAACAGAAACCAGGATATCAAAATCTTGAATACACACCTGTCTGTCCTGTGTCTATATGAGAGTTTCTGAAGATGTTTTGAGGTATTTTATATTTCTTTTGTTGCCAGGACCGTAAGAAAGAGGCTAGGGAGACAAATGAAGGGCAGATAGTCGGCCATGCAGGGGTTCGAAACCCGTCACCAGGGGGAATGTCCGGTCCGGAGTCAGGAGTTTAGACTGCTACACCAGATTCCAGCACATGCCTCAGTTTTTGTCCTGTTGCCCTGTGTAATGGAATTTCATGAACTAATGTACATTTTAGAAATGTCTGCTTTTCTATTCCTTAGTACGTAACTCTTCTTTGTTTGTGACATGTCTGAATTATATCAGTGGACCATTGTGTCCTCTAACCATCTGTTAATCTGCCTAAACCAATAAGGGTATCTGTCCTTTGTTCTTCAGGAATGTGGCTAGCTGTCTGAAAGTGGCTTTTACGAAGTTCTCATACCCCCTGGAGAGTAAACACCTACGATAGGATAGAGGAAGACAAGTGTGGGCAGGAAGGACAAGGAACAACTATTGTCTTTAGAGAATGAATGAGCAGTCTTACCACACCCCTTTTAACTGTTTAAAACTGTGACTGTTCTATGTTTTCCTCAGAGATTCCTCACCGGTTTATTCTGTAAGCTTTTGACATTTCTCTCCTTGCAAGTAGATAAAACCGCTAATTGCACCAAAGAGAAGTTTGTCTCTGTACTTACTTCCAACTTGTCTCTGTACTTAGAACTGAGAATGAATGAGCAGTCTTACCACACCCCTTTTAACTGTTTAAAACTGTGACTGTTCTGTGTTTTCCTCAGAGATTCCTCACCGGTTTATTCTGTAAGCTTTTGACATTTCTCTCCTTGCAAGTAGATAAAACCGCTAATTGCACCAAATAGAGAAGTTTGTCTCTGTACTTACTTCCAACTTGTCTCTGTACTTAGAACTGTTCTTACTTTAAGAGTTCTAATCGATGGAATTACCATCACACTTTGGGGGTTCGTCCATTGGATACTAAACCTGATATCTCAACCTTATATCCTAGCGGGTTAACCGTGCACGGCCAGAGACTGGATCTCTGGAACCTGAATCCTCCCCCGATCGTAGGTTAGCTATGAAAGGGGTGAGAAACAGGGCGCCTGGCTGGAGTGAGTTTCGGGATTGATCAGTACAGGTAACCAGAGTCAAATTTTTAACTCGGGAGGTAAGGGCACAATGCAGTTGAATATGGTTCTGGTTATATGTGTTAGGGCACATTTAAATCTGCAGACAAGGTTAGGGCTTTGAACGTCTCACATACGGGCCAATGGGTTTAACAATGTTCGGGCATGTTAATTGAGATAAGAGTGTTAGGGCACTTCTATGGGTTAGGGCACATTAATTGAGAAAAAAATAGGTCTGGTGTTTCGCCACGCATGGGTTTACTGGGTTTGATAATGGGTAAGTGTAGTGGTAAATCTTTGATGGCAAAAACAATGTAACTGTGGTTTCTGGACATGTGTTCTATTGTGTATTTGGGAGTTATTAGGTTTTCCGGTTAATGGCGCTTTCATTCGCTGACGGATGCATGGCCTACCAGGCAGATCGGAGGAATATGGAAGAGGTAACGTACGGGTGTTGCAGAAGGTATAATAATATGGAAGATTGATTAATTATCTAAATATAAATTCCATATTAATGTTGCATAAATGTATTATATTTTGCATGAATTAGGTTTTACTAAATATGTGTTAAATATGTAGGTTTGTGTATATGTTATACAGGCTGGATACTTTACTCTGTCTAGGAGTTGGGGAAACATGTAGTTCAAAATGTGGGGACTCCAGCTGTAACTTGTTCCCTCTCCGTCAGAACTCTTGCCAGCAAAACCTTGTTCCCCTTTTGGCCCCAGGCCCAAATATCGTCATTCTTTAGCTTAGCTTATGTCTCCTATGTTCCTAGGACTTGGAGCATTAAGAAGAGAACAAGATGTTAGAAGAAAAAATAAGGGGTCCCTCAAAGTGTGTGTCTTTGTCATACCTCGGAACGTGCACATAAGTCTTCTTTGTCTGTGTATCACCTACTAGATTGTAATAAACTATTAGAATTAAAGTATTGGTTTCCTGGAGTAATTATATTTGAGAAATTAGAATCAAGTGGACTCAACCCTCAAACCTGAGGAGCGGAAAATAATTATTTGCAAAAATAGAAAGTTGTTTGGAAGGCGTAGACTATGGTATATGGAAAGTGTGTTATAGAAATTTGTTGAACTGACGTATTAGTGGATTCTAAAGAATTACTGTTTTAACAAACATGTTTTGGACAAGGTAAATTGCACTCAGGTTAGAATATTGTGTGAAAACCCTCACCATCTACAAACTTTCTGATGCACTTTTCATTAAATCGTAAATAATTAATATGTTGTTTTTCTGAATCGGTAACAGATTGTCATCACACAACGATGTTGGTAGACTTTCTATAAAAGTAATCTCCTTCAACATTTCGTCATACAGCGGTTGCCAACATGAATAAACCCAGATGATATTCTGAATTTATTTGGAGAAAAATTTTTAGCATTATCCAACAACATTTTCACAAAATACGTTTTACCCGAGTTACTGGGGCCGCTAATGACACAACTGTGTGTTGCTTTCGCGGGTCAAAATCGCTATCCATCATAGAATGTGTTTTAGTACCCGTAAGGCCTCGTGCTGTAATCGGGGAGAAGTACATGCTTGTTGTATACAACTCTGAAGTGCTTGGACACTACTCGGTTTTTCAATGTGAACGCTCTTTTATCTCTTGCAACTGTGTCTGCATTAGCAAGGACATGGTCATCAGCACCACCTTCGCCTTGTACAAAGTTATCAACCAGTTGTGTTAGCCTCTCCAAATTTACAATGGTTGTGTTGTAGCTGTTGTGTGTAATGCCTTTTGCTTTGAGACAGGTCAGAACTTTAACGGTTTTGTAATCGTACGTCTTTGGCACACCACTAACAAATTGTTCAATGCTGTCACCATCTGGTAACCATCTGTCAAGTCACCCAAGAATGGCTCCAGAGGGGTACCCAATCCCCAGGGCGTGTGACAAAGATCACTGAATCAGTGTCTGTGTAGAGTACACATCCATTCAACTACTCCAAGAGTGAATACAACTTGAGGCTATCATAAGCCGTTGTCAAAGCGGCAATAAAAATGTTGCCGTTACATGGTTTGATTGGTGTCAGCTTTGTATAATGCCACTGTACCATCGCAACTGTGTCTGAGATGAAAGTAACGTGACTAACTTCTATTTCACTGGAAAAAAGGTAGTGGCTAAACTCCTCCGGATCTGAAATCAGCATTGTGTTTATGAGGTTAGTCCGCTCACCCATCTTACCCCAAAGACAGTTCATTGCCAATTTAGCTAAAGATCGCCTAGCACTGTTTACAACTTTTTCCTTGTCAAGCTGCACACCCTCCTTTACATGATATTCACAAATATACTGTTCTTTAGCATCATTGTCAACCACGGATGGTGGGAAGCCACTAGCTTACTGCTTGTGCATCAGGAATGTTCTCATGTAATCTGCAAAAAGATTATCTGATGTCTTGGTGAAATCCCAGACTTTGAATATTTTCACAATGCGATTACCTTTCTCCACAGCCTTAACCAGCTCAATAGAAACCCAGGTACCAGTTAAAGCTCTTTCTGAATCAGTATGTGAACAATCAGTCACCTGGTCAGACTCTGCACATAATCTACACAAGGGAAAGAACAGCTTACCACCGACCCTGTGCGGTAAAACAGGGTGATAAAGGACTTTCAGCGGACACGCGGTAGCCCTAACAATACCAAAGTATGTGTCTAGTGGTTTGAAATCTCGAAAGATTATGTTTGGATGCCCAATCGGATAAGTCTGTCTTGTTGCAGAATGGGTAAAGACTACAGACATCGTTATACTGAATAGTCTCCCCTTCTTGAGCCGTAAACGTCAAATAAATGGCGTTGATCCCGAGGGTCAAGGCGCTCTGGAGCATCAAAGGTCTTCAAGAAAGCTTTGATATCTGCGGATATGTTTTTAAACTGATTTAACTCACACACCCATATGTACTGAACATGTACATTGTGGTTCGTTTAAAGCTTCAAGCTTTGCCAGCCATTGCTGGTGTGTCAGCCCGTACTGAATCTTTGTCACCGGGTTGATGCTTGTTGAGCAATGACACTTTGGGTGACCATGCCAGAAACACCCCAGAAATGCATAGGCTGTGCACACACCATCGTGTTCCCTGATTTTCATTTCACCCCGGTTCAGGGCATGCTGTATCAATATATTCTCACAAGAGGCCTGATATTCGAGCCATTGTATCGAGCTGTTTGACAATGTCTTGTGACAACGATTGTAGTTGTCCGAGGGTACCAAGGCAATTGTGTCCTTGGTAAGGAATCCTTTGCAAAACACTTTCATACAAGCCGAAGCAATTGTAATTGACCAGAATGGGTCAACACCACCACATGCCAGGAACTCGAGTCTTTAGGGCATACCACCCTCTCTCAAGATGACCACATCTTTCACGCAGTAAGCTTTCATTTTGTCCTTCATTGCAAAGGGGTCTGCGGAAACAGTTTTGTACCACTGCAAAAACTAATCTTTTTCTTTATCCATCATGTTATTCACACCGTAGTAATATGGTTCCGGATGGGGGCCAACATAGTTCTCATTCTGCTTGACATTAAACTAAAGGAAAGCAGCCTTTTTTTAAATCCTTAAAACCCATAGCAAGTGGCAAAGCCGCCAGCTTCATCTGTAGGAAGCAATGACTATCAATGTATCTCTGATTGAATGTGCTGTCTGTAAAAATCCTGAGTTTGCTCCCATTAGCAATAAGTGCTGTGGCAATACCACTGTTAGCAAGGTACTGCATCAAGATGTAACCATCGAAACCTTTCGAGTTCTGTGCTATAAAGGTGTAGTCATTATATTTCGGCTGTCTAAACATTTGGAAAAAAGCCGCGACATAACCATCTCTGGCCGAACACCGCGTCTTGTTATTAACCCTTTGACGCGTACGATCACACCAGTGTGATCAGGCTAGAGTGGTTCCTGAAGCATACGATCACACCGGTGTGATTGGAACGTATTGTTTAGAACGCTCCATTAGAACATCTAGGTACGAGTGACGTAACAATCACTGGTCAAACCGTGCTTTTATTTACTCACATTTAGCTCAAAGTGTTTATAACTTTATTTCCTGATTATAATTGTTTGAAGACCACACTATGATATTAGCCAGGTAGCAAGTGTTCAAATCGAGACAAGAAGCTGAAAACCGGTCAAAATCATTGTGTAAAAACTTTCTAAAGGTTACGTTACCCGTTTGTGGGCGCCGCTATGCTTGTTTATCAACCAAAGATAAAGAAAGGTGAGAAACTCTGAGACCTGATGGTCATTTACATATGCCAGTCTTTCGGACAGATTTGCCATGCTGGGAAAACAATGATTTGTCCCTCCCAAATATATCACTGTAAAAGTAACTGTAATTTCAATAATATTTATAACACACTATAGACACTTAATAGCGCATTTTTAAGTTTCAAATGATTGCGACCCACCTCCCTTTGCCTCACAATAGTTTGATCCAGTCCTCAGCACTGGTACATCTTGCAGATGCTACATAACTACAGTGCGTGTGTGGGAATCTGAGGGAGTCTGTTGGTGGTGGCTGACTTTCAGTAACTAGTTAAAACAAAGGATATGTTATTTTTTACTTCTACCGCTCAATACAATAACATACTGGTCACTGGAAGTTCAACATGGCACCTCATGGCAAAGAACTCTCTGAGGATCTGAAAAAAAGAATTGTTGCTCTACATAAAGATGGCCTAGGCTATAAGAAGATTGCCAAGACCCTGAAACTGAGCTGCAGCACGGTGGCCAAGACCATACAGCGGTTTAACAGGACAGGTTCCACTCAGAACAGGCCTCGCC
>JACXGI010017423.1:0-14533 GCA_016801175.1 Esox masquinongy
AACATGAGTTTGAATGTGATTGGTTAATTCTGAACACAGCCACATCCCCAGTTATAAGAGGGTGTGCACACTTATGCAACCAGGTTATTGTAAGGTTTTTATTTTTCATTTTTCCCCCTCGAAGATTTCAGTTTGTTTTTCAATTGAATTGTTCACATTATAGGTCACATTAAAAGTGGAAAAAGTTCTGACATGATTTGTCTCATTCTTTTACATCACAAAAACCTGGCATTTTAACAGGGGTGTGTAGACTTTATATCCACTGTATATGCAGTCACAATATGAACCACCTAATTATAAGGTAATGAAAGGTAATCTCGCCAGGCATTCAGGATATGGGCAACCACACACGTGCAGAATATCAGAAGAAATCAGACATGAATGAAAAATGATGAGGAAATGCAAAAAAATGTAGTCAAGCTTGTTGATCCTTTTACTAAGGATGCCATGGACTCATGTCACTGTCTCCAGCGGATTTATCAGAAATCACACTAATTCACAGTGGTATCAGAAAACTATTTGTCGAAGAACAATATGTCAAAACAGTCCTAATGCTCAGCTGTATGATTATATAACTAATCTTGCTGTTGCAGGGAATGGGATGGCAAAATGACTGACCTGCTCGGGTAATCTGTTAAAAACAGGGATTATAAATCACGCATCCATGCACGGCCCGTGGATCTTTCTGACTTACATGCTCATGCTTTCGTTTTTAGATACAAGGAGGTTTTGATAAGAAACCCGTTTTGACATGTGTTTTACACACGTGCACTTGGCCACTCTCAGCAGCACAAAGACCACTAGAGCACGAAACACTGATGTTAGAACAAACGCTTGTATACAGTGTGGCCTCCAAAGTAGCAGTGTCTTAGAATTGGGGTTAGGTTTACACATTAGGGGTTAGATTAGGTTTTAGGTTAGGTTTAGGTTATTGGGGTTAGGGTAAGGATTATGGGATAGGGAAAGTTTATCGAAAATGTTCCCTATTCCATGAACCTAACCCTATACCCTTACCTTATTCTCATTGACCTAACCGTTATGCCTAAACTCAACTTTACCCTAACACCTAACCATTATACTGTACATGTGTCTGTGTGTACAGTAGTAGTTGTGAAAATCTATGGGCAGGCTCATCACTGCTATGAAAGTCTGGGCTTGTGGACTATGCATCTTGCCAAACCTAGACAATACTTTGAAAATCAGGAGAAAGGGAAACAATGTTCTATGCTTGCACCATGTTAATCCCATATACCTAACTTTTCCAAGTGAAAGTAAAGTGTAATTATGATACAAACACAACGTATTGAAAATGTTTAAAAACATTAAAATGTCTGAAGTAAAATATTTTCAGAATTAAATTGTCTAATAGGACGAGTGACATTACTAGCAATGCTAACTGTCGTCTCAAGAACCTATTCTTGGCCCTCAAGCAGACTCAGCTATTAAATATATTTAACCATTATTAAAACCACCAGTCGCTGCATGAGCAACAGGCAAATACACCTTCAAGACAACTAGCCAATTATAAAGTAAGTGTTGAATCAATCAAACGTAATTTAAGAATGAAAGTTTGAATGTAATCGGATATAATTAATCTGCTTGGTGGTATAAGCAGGCTTATTAAACCCTGCCGTTAGATCCACGCCATTGAAAATGCATGTTGATTCACCGAGGGTGTCTGAGACCGGGTAGGCGATACATGGAATCAGCGTGTCATATCGTCAGGTTCCAGTAATCAAAAAGATGCGGCCTTATCGTGCCCATAGTAACCAGACAACATTTCAATCAGTAATCATTCCAAGAGTGCATAGCCACACTAATTATATTAATCAGTATTTATTTACAAAATTGGCACTTACCAAGCGAATAGCACTGAAGAATAAGTCACGTGCAGATGGCGAATCAAGCTTCCCCAACTCTCGGTGGTTGCCTGTCTTGTCTAAGTTTAATCAGTCGGAAATTGTATTCCGTCATAAAAACCACGAGATATCCTAAATGGAAATTGTCAATGGCACTGATGGATTGTTTTGCAAAAAAATGACCAAACTGCATAACAAAATAGTAACAGGGTTTCCGAACAACCAAAAACCTTCTAAAGTAAATGCTGTCTATTGATGAAAGTAACGCGCGGGTTACGGAGTTTCCTCTACTGGGTTGGTTCAGCATTCGCTTTAACTAGTGTCTTAAAGAATAGTACTGTAAAAAGAATGCAGCATGACAACACAAGGTTGGAATCTAGTAGATTTGATCAACGCGGAACAAATTTCCAGAAAGCCGGTTGTGAGTAGGCTATATCCAAATCCACGCTGCTTGCTACAGTAGGGTGGTTACTCTCTACTGAGTGCATCAGGGCATGGTGGAATACGAAACTTCTATCTCCTCACAGCTGCACGGTGCTCGTTCGAACCTTTTCAAACTGGCCACAATAAAGGTTTAGCCAAAATAGCAACTAAAAGAATGCATCTTGCGTTTCGCCTTCAAAATAAAAGCCCCACATAGGAAGTGATGCAAATTGATACAAGTTGTGGAATCTTAACATAATGCTATATAATGCTGAACGACATTGGAATGTTGTTATATTAATTTAACAAAAGACAATCACGAGTTATTTCACCCTAAAAAGGAAGGTGTTATAATTCTAACTTATAATTAACTTAAAAAATGTAGGGTTTCAGAAGTTATGAAGGGTCACATCAAGGTTCTTTGCACGCTTTGAGGGGAAGTTGCCAACCGTGATGGAAAGGTCTTAGGGCAGAGGGTCCTTTTTGTTAAGTTTGAACTTAAAGGGCACTGTGAAGAATCCTGCAGCTAAACAGTAACACAACTCGTCTCACATAGTTCTCTTCCCTTCCCAAACAATATTGGAATAGTATTACTTTCAGGATGGTTGAGGGTGAGAAGGATGGTACTGCAACAGTCTGAAGCAAGTATTAGATTTTAAAAGAAGTCATGCAAACTGAAAGACAAACTAAGAAAGTTTGATTGGGGAATGTCTCAAACACTGATTAATTATGTATAAACATATTATTTGAAACATCAACTTAAAACATTACCTGTCAGCAAGACAAGCAGAAGTATAAAACAACTTGTGTCGCCGCTTGGGTGTGAAAGGGACTGAAGCAGAAAAGTAGTTGAGTGTCATCCTCATACCAAAGATAGGAGAGATCATGTCCATGAAATAAGATCGTCCCCCATTTGAATGTTTTTAATGTCGCCAACCTACTCTGTGACCAAGAACAAATTGACATTAGTAGTGTGCCTGAGGGAATCTGAAATGCATCAAATAAAATGTAAATGTCAGTCGATTTGCAATTCCCCAGTTGTGTATTGTCACTGTTAAAAAAAACATTAATTTTCCCTTTAGATTATCGTCATTCCACAGTATTCTATCTAGCACTTCAGTGAGGGGAGAATGATGTTACTCAAACACAAGCTTGACCCCACTCTCCCTGAGTGAGAGTGTGTCAAGCTTTGGCAGTCAAATGATAACTCAACTTATTTATGAACCTTGTCACGTTACTCAAGATTTCCTGTTATTCCCGTTTAAATGTTAGGAACATTTTGAAACACTAATCAAATGTAGAAATATTGAAAACAAGAGGTGTTTGTACATAGACTCTAATCTACAAACATCTAAATAAATTATGTCTAAGGACATTCTCTTTCCATCATTTGAAGGAGGTTGTCAGGCCCTAACAGGCTTCCACCCTTTGATTGCACTCACCTGTGTTGTCTTGTGTCACCCCCACCAGGTGTATCTCATCCCTTTGTTATTCCTGCTTACTTAAACTGTCTTCTCTGTTTGCTCTGGTTGCCAGTCTTGTGGTTTCCCTGCGGTCTCCCTGAGGTGGTCCTTTGTTTCTCATGCCTTGTCCCTAGCCTTGCTTTTCCTCAGACCTCCTGTGTACCGACCTCTGCTTGCCTCAACCTCCTCCTGCTCACTCCTTGCCTGCTTTGCCATTTACGCCTACCGTGTACGGAACCTTGCTTGCTTGTCTCTGCTCTGTGATTATTTACCTTTAAACTGAACCTAACACCTGCATCAGTCTCCCTGAGTCTGCTTTTGGGTCTCACCCTGCGTCTTGTCAGAGGTAAAAGTCACTTCCCCTATGGTTTGAAGCTCCACCTGTCCACAGTGATCACAGTGATCAAACATCCAAACTGTCAAGACTAAATGGGGTGAATCCTTGTCCACAACATCTCATTTGGCATGATGTCTCCCAGAAAAAAGTAAGAGGTCTGTGATTGCATATTAAAATGTTATATTTTATTATGGTAAGGGAGTTATTTAGTGTAAATTAGGATGTAGTTCATTTAAGTAAACTCTCCATACATCAAATAGTGTACTATTTTTGATGTACATAATCAAAAACTCTCTTGATTTAGAGGTAGGGGCATGGTGGGAGGAAGATTAATCCAAGCTCTGGTCCAGCAGGCAATTTTGATCACCGCTGACAATCAGATTTTGTCTGTGAGATATCCAAGATAAGGGCCAGGACGTTTTTGAAAACGTTAAGATTATTGTTGATTGTTCTATAAATATTCAGTAGAGTAACCAAGGATGAGTTCATCTCTCCTCCCAGGATCAGATAGTGACGCTCTCTGTTAGTGATATGAGTTACTGTATATGTTGAATGGGATCACTTTCTGGATCTACACTTAAGCCTGCAGTGATAATCATTCTTTGAGTTGAAAATCATTACACCCTAATCTGTACTTAACGTTAGAGAAATGTTTATGGCCTATGGAACATTTCTGGAAATTATTCTTCTGAGGTTATGAAACGTGACTAATAGTTTGTTTATATTTCTGTTAAGTATATCAGATTTCCAATTGGCTATGACCTTGCCTTTCTTGATTAGGTTGTTCAAACTTTCACATTTTAGGAGGTGACTTTATGTTGTGGTATCTTGCATTACAAACAGCTAAGAAGATATAAATGCACTTCAAAATTATAAGTGCAAACAATGACCTTCCCTATTCAAAGCCAACTTCCAACCTCTAATAGAAAAATGCAATGCAGAAAATTCTGGTGGAAATAAATGTATACTTTGAGAAATGTGCCATTTTTGTTGATTTCCTTGAATAATGTATGAAGGACAATATAGCAAAACGACAAAATTGCTCATACTCTGTTTCTTTTGAACTGCCTTTTTTTGCAGCCTTCTTTCTAAGCGTGTCAAACATTTCTGGAGGTGACTATATGTGCATATTTTCTTAACTTCTATACAGAGGAAACTTTTGCCAAAATGTTTTCATGATGAGAGATGCGAGTGCTGAAGACCTGTAGTCATTCCAGCAGGACACCATGGTAGAGGATTTGAAACAAGCAGGAACTGAACATTGCTTTAGAGACATGTTGGAAGAGCTGGTCACCATAGTATTTGAGTGTGGCAATAGACGCTATCCAGGCTGACCGCCTACCTCACATTCTGAGAAATTATGATGACCTGCTCTGTGATTGAAAGGGGTGGAGGGCAGCCTTTGACAGGCTGGGAGGAGGGTAGGAAGGGGGTGGGTTCTAATAAAAATATTGCACGATTCCACCGTTTGCATTAATTTGCTTTACTTCGGATTTGGGACCTTTATTTTGAAGGCAAAATGTAAATTCTACTACCTTTCTGTGGTAGCTTCACTTAGCTTTGTGAAGGGAGGCGCTACAGGCACATTTCTGACAAATGGCAGGTTGCTGGCCTAGAAGCAAATGTATTTTCTAGAATATCATAGAATAACATGGCATGCATAAACTCTGTCTCTCTCACACACACACAGAGAGAGAGAGAGAGAGAAAGAAAGAAAGAAAGAAAGAGGGGTCAATGATATGGCAGGGTAGGCCCTACTCGAAGCATGTTACTGTAGCTACTGTCATGCCTTACTCAACAAGGGCACAAGTTGGCACTGGCACCTGAGATTTTCCAGAGGCTGTTTGCATGTAATGATATTATTATCTGGTTGACCTCATCTGTATCTGCCACGCATGGATGTGCACTCTGACCAACACACAAAAACACTCACACAGGCTGAGAGAATAAAAGTCGCTTTGACCACTCAAAAGAACATCTGCCCTCTATCTGTTTGCACTGCCCTGTCTACAGCAAGCTTCGTCTACAGTCAACTCAAGAAGTATTGGCACCCTTCCTGAAATTGAGCAAAAGTGAATGGAAAGAATGAACACAAACAATTAGTCGTGTTTTGGGCTCAAACATAAGGAGGAGCCATGTACTTTTATTACAACTCAATAATTTTGTCAAACACAACATTTAATTGTGTAGTACAATTTCTTTCCGCAAAACATACGTTTCAAATGTATTGGCATCCCTACAATCGATGTTTTGTGAATCCTCCACTGGACTGGAGAACCGTACTGAGCCTCTTCCTGTAAAGTCTGACATGGTTGCCATACACTTTTACATGGATCTTGGACCACTCCTCCATGCAGCACATTTCAAGAACCTTGATACTCTTACGTTTGTGTTTGAGGACTGTGCTCATCAATTCAGACCACAGACTTTCAATAGTTAACAAGATCCTTTGGACCAATGACCACCATAACTTTTTTTTTTTTACTATTGGTGCTCTTCAGGTGCTTTTCCTTGTGTGTAGTCCCCATTTTATTGCACGACATGCCGATGGCGTGCACGGACACAAAATTAAATTTTTGTCTCATCTGACCACAGCACACGGTTTGAATTGTACTTCCAATAATGCTTAGCAAAGTTCATGTGCGGCAATTTGTGGGTTGGGCTCAGTAAGGGCTTCTTTCGTGCAACCCTTCCAATGAGATTGTTGACATGGGGGTGGTGTCAAATAGTTGATTTTGAGACTTAAGTACTCCAAGATTCCATTAGCTGTGCAGTTCTGAAACTGTGATCCTTGTATTCTTCTTTGCCTCCCTTGCCATCTTTCTCACTGTGAGTGGGGGCAACGTGTCCTCTTCTTGACAAATTTGCAACTGTTACAACTTTTTGTTTATTGCCCTGACTGTGCTTAGTGGTATTTCCAACTCTTTGTGTTTTTTATACCCTTTACCAGACCTGTGTGGGTCAAAAAACATCTGGCACCTTTCAGCTGACAGCTCTTTTGCCCATGGGGATCAATGACAAAGAAATTTACTTTTGTGCTGCTTTGTATTTATACCCCAGGGAAACAGGAACAGGTGAAAGGTCTCAATACAGTTCCTGGACACTGAGACCAACTAAAAACCATTGAATTTCATAACAGACACAACTTTTGTTTGTTTTTATTTTATATATTCTTTAGGGCTGTCATTATTTTTGAAACCTATGTTTTGCAGCAGAAAATTGTACTACTAAAATAAAATTAGTGAGAAATTACTGTGTTGAAATGAAAGTATACAGCTCCCCCTTAAGTTTGAGACCAAACTATGACTCAATGTGTTGTTTTTTTATCTTTGCTAAATGTCATGAGGGGTGCCAAATTGTTGAGTTGACTGTATATCGTCACACAAGTTCAGGAAAAATATTTTTCAGATTGAAGTGCTCTTCCAAGTGCATTTAAAATCCTCATACAGCTTTCCCTAAAAGAAACGTTTTGTTGGAGATTATACTGAACTGAAGTTACACTTGGGAAAAGGCCAAGGGAGACACAGACTTTTAGAAAATATATAACATGAATAATATGGTATACATTTATAATATAGAACAAAATATACTATAATAGGGATTAATCTAATCCTTATTACCATGTTTGGGAAAGCAAGAACTATTTCCACTTGAGTAGACACCATCCTTTTTACCGTCTGAGCACAGGAAAAGAACTTGCTACACATCACAGCGCAGATGTCGTTTTTGTGCTGGGTCCTCCCTGGTATCCTAGTAACCGTAGGTTAGCTCAATTGGAGGGATTCAAACAAAATAATAAAACAAAATAATACAAAAGTAATTTTTTTAAAATTAATTTTATACAGACGGCAAACGCTAATAATATATTACCACATTTTAAATATCCATACATTCATCAATATTTATAGTTTACTTATTTTTATTAAAATAAGTAAATTCCTTGTCCCCTACTGTAGGAATGAGATGTTCCAAAAGTGGTTTCCGGAAACAAACTTCGCGCTTTGAGTTTAAGTTTGAAAGGGTGTTGAAAGGTACAGTAAACAACCATTTTATGTGACGTTAACTAGTTTACTATTAATCAATATAACTACTTATTGATACAGTAACTATAATTCTGTGGATTCCTGCTTGTTTTAATCCATTTGGGAATTGGCTCTCTGGCTGTTTGACTGTGCGTGAAGCTAGCTTTGGATGTCAATCTGTTGCTTCTTTAAGTCTACAAGTATGCAGTACTGTAGCTACCTAGCGAACCTGAGTTCTAGGTAGCAAATGTTTGCTGCTAGTTATATAGTCTACATACATACGCCATGTGGTTTAAATGTACATATGATAAGCTGCTTTACGTTAACTTGAACCTGGTTATATAAAATTGCCATTCATTCCCATGAAGTGATCAATCACTCATCCCAATTTCAGAAATAACCGTTGACGATGGAAAACTTCATTCTTTATGAAGAAATTGGAACAGGAAGCAAGTCTGTGGTTTATAAGGGGAGAAGGAAAGGGAGCATCAATTTTGTTGCAATTATTTGCAGCGACAAGTCAAAAAAACCTGAAATTACAAACCATGTAAGTATCTATCACTTCCTACTCACAGCTCTCAACTGACAACTGAATAACACTGACCACGTTATTTTTCAAAAGGTGAGGTTGACCCACGACTTAAAACATGAGAATGTGGTAACCTTCTATGAGTGGTATGAAACCAGTAACCATCTTTGGCTCGTAGTGGAGCTGTGCACAGGTGAGATGCTAATTGTGAGTATGTTGAACTTCATTAATTATGATTGTAAATTAATTGTGCATAATGGTACTAACAGTCATTGATAATTTCTCCATATTTTAGGGGGTTCGCTGGAGGCAGTCATCTCCCAGGATGAATGCCTGTCAGAAGAAGTAGTGAGGGATTTTGCCATCAATATGGTCAAAGGTTTGAGATACATACATGATGCTGGCATCGTGTTCTCTGACCTCAATCCTTCCAAGGTGTGGTACAGTCTATGTGTTCTAAGCCTACGTATAATTTGATATTCGTTCAATTGCTCAAACAATCCACTATCACAGGGGTCGCATATGATAAAACCATCCAAACTATTTTGGACACCGGAAGCTTCCTACTCAACATATCAGTACTGGTAACTGATCTGTTTCTGTTTCCCCACAGATCCTGCTGGATGGTCCTGGCACATTGAAGTACTCTAACTTCTGTCTGTCTAAAGCCGAGGGGGAGAATTTGGAGGAGTTTTTTGCTTTAGTCACAGCAGAAGAAACAGATGGAGGGTACAGCAGAGAAAATACATCTAGAAGAAATATCAAAAACAGAATCCAAGGTCACCCTTACTGTGCAAATCTAAATCCCATAACTTATCATATTTTGTAATAATATTTCAGTGTTCAGTGATACTGGATAACTCATATGTGTCTGGCTTTCTTCTTCAGGGTCTCCAATATATTGTGCGCCAGAGGTGGTCAATGGAGGGGACTTGACTATCAGTAGTGATCTGTGGGCCCTGGGATGTATATTCTATGAGATGTTTTCAGGTGATCATCAAATCACTAGGCTGCTTCCAGATCTGTGCACTTGCCCACTTTGTCACTCGTTGTCAACTAGTTAGTTGTTATTGTGGCAGTTGGCACACTAGCACAGACAGACTGGCACTTTGGCTATCAAATCACCTGATTTATGACCATTCATAACAGAATAACAGTGTCATCTCAGTAGCTAAATACTTCTGTCTTGTTCTGTGGTAATTTCTCAGGAAAACCACCATTCTTCTCCGAGACCTTCTCTGTGCTGATTGAGCTGATATTACACGCGGATCCCCCATCTCCTATGCAAAGGGGTACAGCAATCAGTTACATTGCCTAACAAAACGTATTCAGTGGAAATGTTTTATTTAAATTACGTTTACTTTAAGAACAATCTATGTCCATATCACATTGATTTTAAATGTTTGTTTTATTTAAATTACGTTCACTTTAAGAGCAACCTATGTCCATATCACATTGATTTTAAAGGGGTGTCCCTCTGCAAGCCTTCAGAAGAGTTCCAATGCTTGATTAAAGGCCTGCTTGAAAAAGACCCCCAGAAGAGGTATGGGACATTCCAACATATTGTAAGTGTAGAATAATAATTTTTTGCTCTTTTGGAATTTACTCGCTCTTTTGGGATCTTCCTCAGGATGAACTGGACTCAGTTACTGGCCCACCCATTCTGGAGAGGAGCGTTATCAGAGGTCCATACCAGCTTGGAGGAAGATATCTCACTCAATTCCAGGTAATGGTTTTGTTTTGGCATATAGCATCATCAGTTCCTGTTATTCCACTTGTTTCCGTGTCATTACTACAGTTATTAAGGTGTAGTTACGTAAGTGTAGGGTGAAGTGTTTCAGTACGTTTGTGGTTTGGTTCACTGTTTGTAGTGGAGTTAGACATTACTTGCTATGCACTAACTGATATGTGACTTATCTTTGGGCTGCAGTGTGGAGAGGCGAAGAGTCTGCTCCTCTAGCCAGTCATCAGCAGTGAAATCAGTCTCAGTCGCCTCCCTGGGTCCAGGGGAGGAGTACAGGGGGGCTCTGGGAGGGACTACAGGGGGCGAGGAGCCTGTCTGTATGCACCCCAACAAATCATTCCGATTAGGTAATGTTTTAGTGATGCCGTAAGCAGACATATTGATGACATGTTTAGTTGCTGTGTGTTAAAATGGTTTGTTCTTCTTTTCCTAGACAATCTGACAGAGCTGAGACCAAAGAGTGCGTTGGACAAAGATGCTAGGGAATCCATATTTCTCCTCAGGTATGATTAGCTGGGGTGATATAATGGGCCTTATTAGTAAAGAAAAATTAATGTCGCGATTTGGGCAGCATGTGAGCCCAATGTAGAACAGTGTGGTTTTTGCATTATGACTGTAGTCATACAGTATATTGTAATGGATGACAGACCTGCCATGCCATGTGACATTTAGGGTTGAGGCTGTCAGTTTGTCTTTCGTGAATTTCAAAATACAATTGCTTGAAAAACATACTGTTTGGAAAGTAATTGGTGCTACTACAAAAAAGAAGACTTCTTTATGACCACCATGTATTTTCAACAACAATAAGCAAATGACTGGTTCAGTTTAGTTTATCTTGACATAACTATGATCGGCCATTACAGATAAAGAGCCTAGGCTTCATCTTCATCATGTTCAGTACCACCGGAGTGTCATTTCCAGTGAAGCCTCTCATTTTTGTCATTTGTGTTGTCTTACAAATTATTATTCTATGTCTATAATGAAATGAAGTAGAGTTGTACAAAATTATCATTTATTAATCCAGCCTGACGATTGCTGTCATCTCCTGTTGTATTGATTATTTAATATTATATTTCATAAAAATTGTATCTGATAAACAGCTTTAATTAGTCAAACTGTAATTTTTTGTCAGTGATTATTTTTTTTAAATAAAATGTTTGTGATATTTTTCATCAATCAGCTCTCGTCCAAGAATGAGTTGCAGGGCAGGAGATACATCTGACAAGTCACCATTACCTCAAGTGAGTTCTACTGCAATCAAAGAGCCATTGGGCTCCCATATATTTTTTAACACAATTCCATTTCAGTCAGAAACATAGACCAATGGACTCCCATATGAATTTTAACACAAGTACATTTCAGTCAGAAACATATTTTACCACAATTACATTTCAGTCAGAAACATATTTTAGCACAATTCCATTTCAGTCAGAAACATATTTTACCACAGTTATATTTCAGTCAGAAGCATAGACCAATGGACATATGTATTTTACCACAAGTACATTTCAGTCAGAAACAGACTATATATAGAGCTGGTAGATTGCAATAACTTTTAATTGTTTTTGAAGGTTATTCTCGTTCACAGTTGTTTCTTAGCCTTTGTCGCCCTCCACAGCATTCTCAATGCATTGCAACTTTTCAGTTATTATTTTATCCAGTTGAATTTGTGGTTGTTATTATATGCTAGACTTTCGTTTAGCCAATTATGACATTTGTGCAAGTTTAGTATGTGAATAATGTTGTATATTTCATCACATACTGATAATATGTACATCACTGTGGTTGCCCCCTCTAGCACAGCATGGTGGTCAGTGGTCTAACTGGCATCAGTTCCTGTATTAAGGACCTGGTGTACACTGACTCTGACCTGACTGTCACACCTATTATGGACAACCCCAAGGTACAAGGCAGACACTCAATATGTCATGTATCTGTGGATGTACGCTGGTTTCAACAATAGCAGACAAAGGTTGTTCCAACTAAAAAGTATTTATTCATGACCACATATGAATATTTCCTTTTAAATCAGATTCAGAAGACTGCTCCCGTGCGATATGACCCAAAGACTTTGTGTGTCCCAGCGTACTCAGGTAAACACACGTGATCCGGAGTCCTAAAGGCTTTAGTAACACTAGTGCTAGCTCATCTACACACATGCACATGCATTCACGCAAGAGTCCGACTGACAGCTTAGGGTCTGCTGCTGGTTCACCAAGCTCCTCTGACCCCCAAAACCCCGTTCAATAGCGGAGAAGCTGTCCTGTATGAGCCCAGAGGCCTGGAGGGAGTTTCTGCAGCTGCTGGGCTCCTCTCTGGAGGCCCCCGATGATAAGACCACAGCAGGGGCCCGCTCCAGACTCAACCTCCTGTGCTATCTGTGTGTCATCACTGCCCACAAGGACACAGCCACCAGGATCGTCCACTCCCGCCTGGTAAGGGAAGGCTCATGGTCCGCTCGGGCCGACAACACACTCGGGCATGCCTGGCATTCCTACCAGCACTGCCGGTGACCCCAGTTCTAACGAGGCACGGGGCGAATGGAGGCGTTCATCGCTTAGGCCACGCTGTCAGAGGAGAGTTCTCAGAATCACTGAACGCCCTCCGGCCTGGCTGAGGTTTCTAAAGTGTTAGGGAGGCAAAAGGTGGTGGCGTTATGAAGCCACCAGAGGGAAACTCTGCCATGTGACCCGAGCTCAGCTCTGCCGCAGTACGTGTCCACTTCTGGTGATCAATGGGAGGCTGAAACGGTAGTCGGCTAGGTGGGTCCAGGAAGTTAATGCTGTTATTTCCTCAACATAATAAGAAAATGAATTTCCCATTTCCTGTCCTTTCATCAGTAACTAGAGCTGCGTCCAAGAGAGATCTGCTTGGTTTCAGAAACCCCAGCTATGTACTGTATGAGAACACAAAGACCAACTCTGCTGCCAATATTATGTCATTGAGTTTTGACATGTGGGGTATTAATCTGGTGAAATTTAAGCCTCAAATCTCTTTATTCATTTTTAATGAAATGTCTAGACTAAGGATTGATTCGGGCATAATAATTCCATCTGGAAGAGAAAGTTTAACCACTAGATGGCCTTCCGGTGACATTACTCACTCAGATTAAACTGACTAAACACTCCAGTCCTTACACATTGGCGTCTTAAGCATAGCTGGGTAGATTGCTTGACAAATGTTTCCAAACGAATTGTGACATTATGGCCAGCCCTTACAAACGTATGACCTTGATTTGAGTCTGAACCGGATAAGTGAAATGAATGAACTACTGAGAGGAAGACAACTCGACAGACTAACATTCATATACAGTAAGTGCTACATATTATAGTTTCCTCCCAAACAGCACCCTATTTATTCACTCTATAGAACGTGTCCTGGTCCCAAGTACACCACTGTCTAGTAAATGATGTGCCATTTGAGACGCAGCCCTAGACATTGGCAGCTATGTGTTAACCAAGTGCCTTTCTGTCCTCTCCCTTTGTGACAGTTCCCGGTGCTGACCCAGCAGCTGCGACTTGCACCTAACTGGGACGTGTGAGTTCCTTTAACTTCCATCTGTCCAGCCCCTACACACATTCAACCACTCTCTGCCTTCCGCCGTAGGCCAGTGCACGGAAGGAATGTTCTTGCCTGTTCTGTAATCTGCTGCACTAGCCTTCCTAAAGATCTGGTGCCAGGTTTGGATGCTGTGAATCACTGTTGTGGATTTCATTTAACAACCTTTAGATTATTTAAGTTATGACTTGAGAGTTTATTATTCAGTTTTTTTTTTAGGATTAACTGAAAAAAGATGGGTAGAATTGCAGCCCCCCATCTCCTATACTTACTGCTTAACGGTGATGCGATTCTATAGATTATTTCTGTTCTATAGAATTCTATAGAATTATTTCTGTAGCTGTTTTACATACGGTTAGAACTGGCTCCTGTGTGTGTATTCCAGGAAGACTGTCTGCATTATCCGCTTTGAATGGATGTTTGACGTGTGTGTGTGTGTGTGTTCCAGGAAGACCAAGGTGTTGCGGGTTCTGGGTCTGTTGGCGTCCCACTGCAGTGAACTCCGAGAGGAGGCCCCTGTCATTGAGGTTAGTGGAACTGTCAGGCTGACATAATCCAACTGCCCTGTGCCGGGCCCCTGCGTGCTATTGTCACAGCA
>JACXGI010017424.1:0-14381 GCA_016801175.1 Esox masquinongy
TGTGGTCCATTGTGGTGTGGTGTGGTGAGGTGTGGTGTGGTCCATTGTGGTGTGGCAGTTGTCTAACAAGGTATAAAGTCCTAAATGAATTTGGTTGACATGAAGCCTCTGTGGCGCTGCTTGCTGTGGCTAGGCACTGGGAGTGTTGGAAGGATCATCCTCTTCCCTTCGACACCAGTTCAATCACAGTCCTGTCCTCAGGCAAAGGGAGACCTTCCAGTGTGGTTAGAATGTTCCACAACAGCCTCCTTTGGGTCACAACAACTCTGCATAGATCTAGTGAGTTGTGGTGTGCATGTGTTTGGATGTGTGTGTGTGCATGTGTTTGGATGTGTGTGTGTGCATGTGTTTGGATGTGTGTGTGTGCATGTGTTTGGATGTATGTGTGTGCATGTGTTTGGATGTGTGTGTGCGCATGTGTTTGGATGTGTGTGTGCGCATGTGTTTGGATGTGTGTGTTTTGGATGTGCGTCTGCGTATGTACGTCACATGCAAAATGATCCATTCAATTATCAACATCAGTCAGACATCCATGCATATTCCATAAATATAAATGACATGGAATGTTTGTGATCTCTGCTAAATTGGCAAACTACCTGCCAGGTGACATAGTAATGAAATAGGAATCGCCAGCAGGTTTTTCCCCCGGTGCATCGCAAGGGAAAACATCAGATGTGATGTTGATGAAAATCTCTTGCCAGACCAACAAGAGAGACAGGATGTCCACCAAGAAAATGGGAATTTGTAGCAGGAATTTTCCTGCATATAAAACTGAAAGGCTAATGCCTAATTTTACACTCATATGCAAAATAGCCTACCAGCGATACGGTACACACTAAATAGCCTACCAGCGGTAGGGTACACACTAAATAGCCTAACAGCGGTAGGGTACACACTAAATAGCCTACCAGCGGTACGGTACACACTAAATAGCCTACCAGCGGTACGGTACACACTAAATAGCCTACCAGCGATACGGTACACACTAAATAGCCTACCAGCGGTACGGTACACACTAAATAGTCTACCAGCGGTACGGTACACACTAAATAGCCTACCAGCGATACGGTACACACTAAATAGCCTACCAGCGGTACGGTACACACTAAATAGCCTACCAGCGGTACGGTACACACTAAATAGCCTACCTGCGATTGTGCCGTTGGAGGAAACTTTTTTCATATTGGCAGTGTTGCCAGATGGGTTGGTTTCCCCAGAATTGGACTATTTTTAATGGGCTTGGGCAGGTAGATTTACACATAGGGTTGTATAGAAGATATAGTGTTTGGGTGGATTTCACGGTTTACTGTCAATGACCTGGCCACCTTGCATACAGGACCTTAATGGTCCTGACATCGCGGTGATGAGTAATGTTGGAAAAACGAGGAATCTAGTTTTCTTTTACACCTAAGCATGTCAAAATATTTAAATAAAACTTAATAACGCTTAAACTATATCCAAACGTTTCAGATGACGTCTAGTAGAATGGCTTTTTTTTTCTTCCAAGATGACTGGTGAAAAGACGATTAGATTAGGGTATGTAGGCTACTGTCCCCAGCGACATTTTATATGCAATATACAGTGTAAAAATAAAATATATATATATATATATATTTCAGTCACTAACAATATAAATCTATGAACGTGAAGACACTGGAGGAGTGCAGGCAGCACAGCCAAGTAGCCTACAGCTGAAGGAAGTCGAGAGAGGAGGATGAATGAGGTGGCGTCAATGTAAGATGGAGGAAAAACAACACAACGAGGCTGAAATATATAGGCCTACAGCTCTGATGCATTTATAACGCAAGTCAAATTAACAAGAACATAGTACAACAACGAAATAGACAACAATAATATTGACTGTGATTATTTATAAAGGTTGATGAGTGATTTCATACTTTTTATGTGATTCCTAGATCTTCTAAAAAACATCGTTTTGATGCTCAACGGCAAAATGTTTTTGGGCGACTCAGACATAATAGAGAGGGAATGATATCCTCTGTATGCTAGAAGCACTGTGGAGCCAATGTGTTTGGAGGCTTAGGAAAACAGCCAAGCAGAAACTACAGGCTGGATGCACTAAAATCCAATAAAATGTCTACTAGTCCTGGACACGCAGAGGAGAACAAAAAGAACACATTGAGGGTAAAATCCTACATATGTAAAAAAAAAAAAAAAAAAGATTAAATATGTAACATGTTAATATGTCAAGAATAAATGTATTGCTTTTATTTTGGTTGCTATTGTATTAGGGAGGACATTGTAGTGTGCATTAGCTGCTCAAGTGGACCTGGACAACAGGGCAGATTTAACATTATAATAGTTGTCTTTTTCAAGCGGCCAGATATTATATAAATTATATCACAGAGGGGAGTCCGGTAGAGAGCGGGGTAGTGGGGGTTGGGGTGCCACCTTTGAGCCAGGAAAAATAGTAACGTAGTGTTACGTAATAAAAGGAGGTTGTTTTTTACAAAACTACTTTCAATTTTGGTGTGTTTTTTTTCTTGCATCATGGAGGTCATTTTGTGTCAACATTTCCAAAGTTGACTGTCATGGTGAGAAAACATCTGAACATTTTGACTAGTATGGCTCACACGATGACAAAAAAAACGTCATTTTGGTGGCATTGACCAATTTGCTGAAACACAATAACTAGGTTTTGAAGCGTGAATTACATGTTTTGGGTGAATTAGTTCATTTTGCAGACATGCCATAGAGTTGTGATGTCCCATGAAACAGTTGTGACGATTGTACTTAGAGTTTAGAGAATGTTATGACTGTTTCAAAAAATGAGCCAAAATAAAACCGTAATCAGCAAGCCATGTGCATTTAGGTATTGTGCAAATAGTAGACGATTGTACTTAGTCTTTTGCCCATGAGCCAAAATGTGTTTTATTTGCTTAAATCAAAATTAAATTATGATATGGTGTAACAAGAAACTAATTGTTCAGAGATTTGAACTTATACCACCTGTGGTCAAACACTGCAGACTGGACCTTTAAATTCAAAAACATATCTCTCTCCTAAAAACATTTTCACAAGAACAGACCAGTATGGAGAGTACAGACCAGTGATAGGACTACAGACCAGTGATAGGACTACAGACCAGTGTGGAGACAACAGACCAGTGATACACCTACAGATCAGTGGTGAGACAACAGACCAGTAATACACCTACAGACCAGTGGTGAGATAACAGACCAGTAATACACCTACAGACCAGTGATAGGACTACAGACCAGTGGTGAGACAACAGACCAGTAATACACCTACAGACCAGTGATAGGACTACAGACCAGTGGTGAGACAACAGACCAGTAATACACCTACAGACCAGTGATAGGACTACAGACCAGTGGTGAAACAACAGACCAGTAATACATTTACAGACCAGTGGTGAGAGAACAGACCAATAATACACCTACAGACCAGTGTTGAGACAACAGAACAGTAATACACCTACATACCAGTGTGGAGACAACAGACCAGTAATACATCTACATACCAGTGGTGGGACAACTGACCAGTAATACACCTACAGACCAGTGACAGGACTACAGACCAGTGGTGAGACGTGAAGGTGTGAAGGTTTTGGGTGCTGAGTAGCCAGGCAGGGCGTCTCCAGACCTGGGTCTTAGGGGCTTCAGAACCACATGTTTGTCGGTCAGTGTGAAGGTTTTGGGTGCTGACATTTGCCCAGCTGGTGTCAATGAAACATGTGCAAAGAGAACCAGCAAGCACTTCATTTCTATGGTGAGTAGAATTACACAGGATATGATGAAACTAATCTGCATTAGTGGAGCACCCCCCATGTTGAAATAAATAAATGTAGGGTTAGGGTTAGGGTTAGACTACAGCAGAACGCAGCACAATGCGTTGGCCAGGGCCCATACCCAATGTGATGATTATGTTTGTAAAGGAGAAATGTTTCTACTTATTTTTCCAAAATCTCCCACATCACTGCCATTCACTTGTTTGACTTCTCAGAAGTTAATCACCACTGTTTCAAGATCAGTTAGCCTACTTACTACGCCGACACCGGCAATTAAGGTACAATCAAGACGGCAGGTCTGGAATAAGTGTTGCAGGATATAAGATGATTACAGGACTGCTCTTTTATCATGCATGACAGCTTTTATGGGTGGCCAAAAGAAATGAGGAGGAATACCCAACTTGATTGAACTCTGATGGCTTTTATTAGAATGTTTACAGTACAGTGATGGAAAAAGAAATCAAACTAAGCCAATTCTGAGAGATGTCAGATCCTGTTCCGGCAGGATCCAGCTGGAATTAAGCACTGGTGTTGAGACAGACCACCAGACCAGTGTAGAACTACCAGACCAGTGTAGAACCACCAGACCAGTGTAGAACCACCAGACCAGTGTGGAGACACCAGTCCAGTGTGGAAACACAAGACCAGTGTGGAGACACTAGACCAGTGTGGAAACATCAGACCAGTGTGGAGACATCAGACCAGTGTGGAGACATTAGACCAGTGTGGAGACACCAGACCAGTGTGGAAACATCAGACCAGTGTGGAGACACCAGACCAGTGTGGAGACACCAGTCCAGTGTGGAAACATCAGACCAGTGTGGAGACATCAGACCAGTGTAGAGACATTAGACCAGTGTGGAGACATTAGACCAGTGTGGGGACATTAGATCAGTGTGGAGACATTAGACCAGTGTGGAGACTTTATTTTAGAATCCCGCTTCAGGGGCTGTGACAAGAATGTACGAAAATATAATCATGCTCTTGATAAGTCCTTTCTGCTAAATGGTGCAAGTAGAGTCCCTCTTGTTTTTTGTCTATTCTCCAGTTCTCTTCAGAATAAAACACATAACCACTAATTGGAGGTAGGGTAATCTGATCCTACACGTAGATCTGCTATTAGTGTAAACTGATTCTAGATCTGTTTTTAGGTAATCTGATTCTAGATCTGTTGTTAGGTTTAACTGATCCAAGATCTGTTGTTAGAGTAGCTTGATCCTAGATGTGTTTTAAGGGTAGCTTGATTTTTGATGTATTGTTTGGGTAGCTTGATTCTAGATCTGTTGTTAGGGTATACAGGTAGGCCTGAGGGGGCAGATTGGCCCATGTAATACTACTGTTGACCAGAGTGGGTAGGCCTCAAGGGGCAGATAGGCCCATCTATTACCTGGGGCAACATGAGGCTACTGCTGTGTGGGGTCAAGGGGTCAGGGTTTAAGGGTTGTCAGGGCGATGCAAGTTACTTCCTGGCACTAAACCTCCATAAACCCGAAGACCCCTGGTAATCTCTGTCTCTGTAACACACACACGAAAGCACAATCTCATGACTTACTGACCCAGTGACTGGTTAGCTTGAACACACACACACACACCCACACACAGGCTGTATATCGGTCATGCTGACTGGTGGTAGTCTGTAACTACAGTCTCACCCCTTCTGTAAACCCCCAACATCTCACCTCTTAACCCCTCCCCCCGCGCGTTCTTTACTGCATCAGGCCTCAGCAACATGTGTGTGTGTGTGTGTGTGTGTGTTTGTGTGTGTGTGTGTGTGTGTGTGTGTGTGTGTGTTGCCTTGTCCAAAGACTATGATTTACTGTTCCTTCCTGTTTTGTCCCAATACACTCATATCACACACACATACACAACCCTACACACGCATGCATACACATACATACAAGCACACACACACACACACACACACACACACACACACACACACACAGATAGGCACACTCTGCATGCATCCCAGTTTTTGGTTTTTCACCATGGACCCTGTTAGGGATGGTGCTTAACACTGTGGAAAACCACACCCAACCACACACACACACAGATACCACACAAACACACACGCATTTACATGCACATACACACACACGCACACAAATAACACATATACACGCTCACATTCCACACACACCCACACACACACAGATACACACACACAGATACCACACGAACACACGCATATACATACACACACACAAATAACACATATACACACTCACATTACACAACCAATAACACACAAACACACCCAAACACACACACACACACACACAGATACCACACAAACACACGCATATACACACACACACACAAATAACACATATACACACTCACATTACACAACTAATAACACACACACACGCACACACACACATAAAATACAAACAGATGCACGCATAATACACAATTAACACACAAAAAGACACACAAACACACACAAATAAATCACACACACACTAGCAGGTACCTTGCTGCTCTGCCAAGTTTTCCTCCATTAAAGAGCGGAATTTGGCAGGACATCAGAGAAACCTACCCAGTGCTCAAACATGTCGACAAGAATAATCCTCTTGAAAACACACACACACACACTAATATTAGAGGATCTTTTGTATTACTTATGCCTGCACTGTTGAGGATGTTTTTGGAAACCAAGCATTTGCAATAACGATGTCTTCACATGAATTACTAATGAATTAGTTATTTTGGTTGCTTTCACACTTACCATATTTAGTCTGGTGGATCCCTGGCTCATTCCCCTTAGTCCAATCTGTTTGGGGAGGTGAGAACCCAGCAATCACACCCAGGTGAGCACCAAATAACCGCACTGTGATTTACTTGAACGAAGTGTTTTCTGGCCGCTTTCAAATGAAACACTGCCACAGTTCCATTTAAGTTAGAGTATAGGAAGTGACACAAAAATGCAGCATATTGTGGGTTGAATTGGCTGTGTATTATGGGATTAGTAAGGCAGTCGCCAACACTGTCCCTGTTGACTAAGATATGGAGAATCACACATCATTGGCTAGTTATCATGGTGGCTGGCAGAGAACTGAGGAGACTCGTTGGAAGAGAACAGATAGGAAATGTTGGAACAAGTCCACTAAAAGGTGTTCAGACTTTTTATCCAGAAATTGCAGGAGAAGGGATATCAGTGAACAGTGGATCAGTGCCGTGTCGAAGTAAAATAAATAAACATCCAACAACAGTACAAGGAAGTGTGCAATGTATAAAATACATGCATAGGGGACTTGATGTAACCAGGAGTTCTGTCTGCCCAATGAGCAAAAGACATTTCCGACTGCATGGTTTTTGTTTCAAAAACTTGTGCCGTTACAGTTTTGGCAAAACATTCCTTCTTTAAAACGAGTTGGACAAAAACAGAATGAAAAGAAAATCTACTTCACTTTGATTTGGTTGAAACAATCTAAGACTGTGAAAAAACAACCTTAATGTCTTATTTAAGAGTTGAAAATACAGTATATGATCAAACCAAGCCAGTCGTATCGTCGATGATTTTCATTATTTGAAATAAAGGTCACATACTTATAATGCCGTTTGCGTCTCAAACGTGGCCCCGGGGGCCCCCACTGGGCGTGTTTAGTATTCAGCCATAATTATCCTCACAAAGCTGGCCCATTTAGAATAATGAAACAGGTCTATTAAGGCTACGAGCATGGTTGTATTATCTGACCCTGGATCAGTTGTGTGAAGTAGATGCTATTATATCCCTGAGAGATCCCCTGTTGTCATGGAGACAAACTGTGACAGATGTGTTGAAGTGCTTCACAACAGCGGTGCTCTTTAAGTGAGTGAGGCCCCAGGCCGCGGGCTCTCATCACCATCCTTATGACATTGCAAATGGCCGCACGGAATTTCACTTCCAGGTGTGTTCGACAAAGTGATGTTAGCAAGCACACAGTGGCACGTGTCTGTGTGTGTGTGTGTGTGTGTGTGTGTGTGTGTGTGTGTGTGGGTGATGGAAGTTGTTTGGAGCACATGTCAACATTTTCAGCTGTGTGTGTGTGTGTGTGTGTGTGTGTGTATATATATATATATATATATATATATACTAGTGTGTCAGTGGTTGTGTATGTATTCATACATTTGTTTGGTTGTATATGTATTCATACATTTGTTTGGTTGTTTATGTATTCATACATTTGTAAGGTTGTCTATGTATTCATACATTTGTATGGTTGTGTTTGTATTCGTACATTTGTATGGTTGTCTATGTATTCATTTGTGTCAGTGTATTTATTATATGTACTGGAATGGGTCAGTAGTTGTGTATTTATCAGTGAGTGTGCTGGTAATGGTATTAGGGTCATCAGGGAGTTTACCTCCGTGGAATGCAGGGGGGAGTCAGTGCTGGGACAAGCCCAGACGTGTGTCTCCCTGCCTGCATGTCCACAGACCTGCGCTCTCTTAGCAGACCTGGTCCCCTGGAGGAACCAGAAATGCATCTGCCGGCATCACATCATGTTACATCAAACTGCATTTAAAGCTCCGGTCTCATTTCACCTCACTGAACACCTAATTTACTTTCTCTGGAACTGTGAATTGTTGAAACCTGCGGTGAGAGTCAATGTGAGAGTCAGTGTAAGAGTCAATGTGTGAGTCAATGTATGAGTCAATGTGAGAGCCAATGTATGAGTCAATGTGAGAGCCAATGTGTGAGTCATTGTGAGAGCTAATGTGTGAGTCATTGTGAGAGCCAATGTGTAAGTCATTGTGAGAGCCAATGTGTAAGTCGGAGTGCGGAGTGCGGAGAACCACTGTCTGACCGCGCTCCTAACCCTAACTAGGCAAGTCATTAGAATCAAATTCTCATTTACAGTGGAGGCCTGTCAAGAGGCAAAATCACTCAAGGAATAGGGGGAAGCTGCTGTAAACAAAAAAAGTTAGATACACAACAGTGATAAAACAGCAACGACATTAGAAAGGTATCAGGAGGCAACAGACAGACACACAGGCATCAGGAGACAACAGATACACAGGCATCAGGAGACAACAGATACACAGGCATCAGGAGACAACAGACACACAGGTATCAGGAGACAACAGACACACAGGCATCAAGAGACAAGAGACAGACAGACAGGCATCAGGAGACAACAGACACACAGCCATCAGGAGACGACAGACAGACACATAGGCATCAGGAGATGACAGACACACGGGCATCAGGAGACAACAGACACACAGGCATCAGGAGACAACAGTTGCAGTTGCAGTTAAGACGCTAACATTGAAATACCACAAAGCTCATAAACAAAACAGTGTCAGAAACAAAGAAACGTGGGATTAAGTCTAATTGAAGGAAATATTCTCCCATTCAGGGCATCTATATTTCACCTCTCCTCTTTCCAGTAGCCCACAGCAGTCTGGCTACCAATGCGCGCTGTTGATTTCAATAAAAAAAAAAAAAAATTTATAAAAGCTATTACAGTTTTTCCCGATGGCTAACAAGCATCGGTCAATACTGAAACCACTTTTGCAAAACTCTTCACAGTCTGCATTTCTAACATGCATCTTGGCCAAACAGTTAATCTCACCTCCAAAACCAACTAAAACCATAAAAACACTTCTTACATGTCTCAAAATAAGCTTGTTCAACCATAACACTGGCAACAATTCTCACGCAGAAACACACATTGTCACTCATAACATGCTGACCTAAAAAACACTGACAGCAGGGAGCATTACAGAAATGATGAACTTTTATCTTGTAAGTTTTTCAAATTAGTTTTCACAGAAATCAGTGTTTGGTTATAGAATAAGAATAACACCTCACTTTATTGACTGTACTAAAGTATACGGAACAAGAATACATTTAGAAATGATACAATTTGAAGGAATATCCTTTATTTTTTGCATATAGTAAGTTCTTTGCATGTAGTAAATTATACCTTTGAAAAATTTGAAGTTCAAACAAAAAACAAATTCCCAAAATTCCAGGGCTGCAGTAATTACAAACAAACATCAACATTTGTAATATAATCACTAGCCTCTCTGTAATGTAGGGGCCATTGCGTGGTTTGGGTAACAACAAACCATCATTGGACAGTGCTGCTCACATTATGATGTTAGCTCTACTCTGGCCTGGGACATCCATGGTGGCTCTGACCAATCACATTTCTTCCCCTGCGGTGTGTTTTTGCCCGGTTGAGTCCAGCTTCATCCACAAAGATGAATTTATGTGCAGTTTGCCTGGTTTCCTTCTCCATTAATTTCCAACAATTAGTAAATCCACAGTTTTACAGTACTTTACGTAATGTGTAGATGTGTTTATACCCTGTTTGATTATTGTACAGACATCTTACCTGGACATATTGATATCAGAGTTCTTTCACACGTTCACCGTTTCTCTCAAAGGGTACAGTGCAGCCTAGGAACACGTTACTTAACTGTCAATACCGTTGCCTGTTTGTTGTCTTCATGTGAACGCTCCCAACTAAAACTTCTGAGATGAAACAGTTTCCAACTATAACATTTATAACATTTCTGAGGGAGGAGTAGATGTAATTTCAAGGATTAAAATATGAAAGTTTAACTTTTTATGTGGAAAAAAAAATCTCAGTTATAATAAGTTTATTATTAAAAATATGGTATGAAAAAAGTGAATTATGTATGTTTTTATGCCATGCATGTTTTTTTCTTATCAACAATTCAAGTCTTTTATATGTAAGCTCAAAATTCTCTCATTTCACTCAGTGGCCTTTGTGCCCCTAAAATTCCAAGCCTGGTACAGTGCACAGAGTGATGGATACAGACATACAAACAATAGTCTGTGGGGGGCAGTGGTAACACAAGCACATATATGCACAACTAATGAATGCTGGGGAACAGGGGTGTCCTCGCGGAGCGCTGCTGCCATCAGTCTCCAGCCGGTGGTTAGTACCCTGCCGGTGGTTAGTACTCCTGCCGGTGGTTAGTACACCTGCCGGTGGTTAGTACTCCTGCCGGTGGTTAGTACACCTGCCGGTGGTTAGTACTCCTGCCGGTGGTTAGTACACCTGCCGGCGGTTAGTACACCTGCCGGCGGTTAGTACTCCTGCCGGCGGTTAGTACACCGGCGAGGTGGAACGCCGGAGAGGAGGGAGAGCAGCCGTGCCACGCGGAGCAGACGTTACAATACTAGTCTTCAAACAGGTTTTGAATAGAATAATGAGGGAAAACATTCGCTATCTCGAGCTTGAATTATGATGTTTGAGAAGCTGGTTAAATCCCTGGCAGACACACAACCACACACACAGATCTTGTGAGAAAAAAAACATATTACAGAAAATATTCTTTTTTACTTTCCCAGACAAGCGTACATGTGCTCATATCAAACCCTGAAAAAGACTGCTGTGTTTTAAAGGGGGGATTTGTGGCAAACTGGATAGCTGAGTGGTAAAGAGTGTCCAGCTTGAGCTGAGTCCTTAGATGCAGATCTATGCAGTTGTGCTCAAATGTTTGCATACTGTACTCTTGGAGAATTGGTAATATATGTACCATTTGTAAAGGAAACGTGAGTGAGCAGGCAAAACAAGTCTTTTATTTATTTATGGGATTCACATTCAACTGTCGGTCATAACACAATGGCACAATCATAAAACAAAACATGGCAACAAAGAAAAAAATGAACTGACCCCTATTCAAAAGTCTACATACCCTTAGTTTTTAATACTGTGTATTGCCCCCTTTAGCATCAACGACAGCATGCAGTCTTTTGCAATAGCTGTCTATGAGGCCCCAAATTCTTGCAGGTGGTATAGCTGCCCATTCGTCTTGGCAAAATGCCTCCAGGTCATGCAAAGTCTTTGGTCGTCTTGCATGGATGGCATGTTTGAGATCTCCTCAGAGTGGCTAAATGATATTAAGGTCAGAAGACTGTGGTGGCCACTCCAGAACATTCACCTCTTTCTGCTGTAACCACTGGAGGGTCAACTTGGCCTTGTGCTTGGGGTAATTGTCATGCTGGAAAGTCCAAGACTGTCCCATGCACAGCTTTCATGCAGAAGAATGCAAATTGTCTGCCAGTATTTTCTGATAACATGCTGCATTCATCTTGCCATCAATTTTCACAAGATTACCTGTGCCTTTAGAGCTTACACACCCCCAAAACATCAGTGAGCCGCCACCATGCTTCACAGTGGGAATGGTATTCTGTTCACTATAGGCCTTGTTGACCTCTCTCCAAACGTATCACTTATGGTTGTGACCATAAAGCTCTATTTTGGTCTCGTCACTCCAAATTACAGTGTGCCATAGGCTGTGAGGCGTGTCAAGGTGTTGTCGGGCATATTGTAACCGGGCTTTTTTGTGGCATTGGCTCAGTAAAGGCTTTTTTCTGGCAACTCAACCATGCATCTCATTTTTAAGTATCGTCATATTGTGCTCCTTGAAACAACCACACTGTCTTTTTCCAGAGCAGCCTGTATTTCTCCTGAGGTTACCTGTGGATTTTTCTTTTTATCCTGAACAATTCTTCTGGCAGTTTTGACTGAAATCTTTCTTGGTCTACCTGATCTTGGCTTGGTATCAAGAGATCCCTGAATTTTCCACTTCTTAATAAGTGATTGAATAGTACTGACTGGCATTTGCAAGGCTTTGGATATCTTTTTATATCCTTTTCCATCCTTTAAAATTCTATTACCTTGTTACGCAGGTCTTTTGACAGTTCTTTTCTGCTCCCCATGGCTCAGTATCTAGCCTGCTCAGTGCATCCACATGAGAGCTAACAAACTCATTGACTATTTATACACAGACACTAATTGCAATTTAAAAAGCCACAGATGTGGGAAATTCACCTTTAATTGCCATTTTCACCTGTGTGTGTCACCTTGTGTGTCTGTAACAAGGCCAAACATTCAAGTGTATGTAAACTTTTGATCAGGGCCATTTGGGTGATTTATGTTATCATTATGATTTAAAAAGTAGCCATACAACTATGATAATAAATGGCTTCATATGATCACTATCCTTAAATAAAAGACATTTTTTTGCATGATCAGTCATATTTTCAAAATCAATGCCAAAATTTCACAATATCTGCCAGGGTATGCAAACTTATGAGCGCAACTTACATCACTTACATCACTGTAATAAAACATGGGGATGAGTTGAGTTTGGCAGAAGGTCGAAACTTGTCTTCCTTTACCGCTCCATTTTCACACTTAACCTTTGACTGTAGCTTTGAGATGTTGTGGGACATTGATTGCTCCATGGAGATATTCAGGGGTTGAGGAGGCGCAATACCATTCCAAACAAGCCACATGACCTTGACTGAAGGAGGTTAAAGCCTGCTGGACATTGAGTAAACCATCCTGGAGTGAACCATCCTGGAGTGAACCATGCTGGAGTGAACCATCCCGGAGTGAACCATCCCGGAGTGAACCATCCTGGAGTGAACCATGCTGGAGTGAACCATGCTGGAGTGAACCATGCTGAAGTGAACCATGCTGGAGTGAACCATCCTGGAGTGAACCATGCTGGAGTGAACCATGCTGGAGTGAACCATCCTGGAGTGAACCATCCTGGAGTGAACCATCCTGGAGGGAAGCTTGTACTGCATCTCAGTCCCCGGTGTAGTGAAAGACTGTGCACATGCAGTGAATGAATGAGTTACCTGTAACTCAAGAGATATTGTTTATGTAGATGGAGAACAGTGAGGGACCCAGTGTTGAGCCTTGCGGCGCACCATTAGTGACATGGAGGGGTAGGAGATAAGGTGACGTAACCTCATGCCCTGAACCCTGCAAGGGAGATGAGCCCCGTCTCTTTATGAGGACGGAACGATCAACAGTGTTACAACAGTTAACTGTGTTATTAACGTGTTTGCTTTTAACCATCTTTAAGTCATCTTTGTAACAGGTTAACAGTTCAGCCTGTATGTTTTTGTAGGGTTTTGTAACAGGTTACCAGTTAAGCCTGTACATTCTATTAGGAGTCTTGTAACAGGTTATCAATTCAGCCTATTCATTTTACTAGGAGTCTTGTAACAGGTTATCAATTCAGCCTGAACATTTCAATAGTTTTTTTAACAGGTTACCAGTTTAGCGTGTACATGTTTTGATGCGTAAGTGCTGATCGAGTTTTGATTGAGTTGGCCTCACTAACATTTTCAAAAGTTGCCATTGTCACTTTCGATTATGTACTTAAGTACTGGGATATCGCTGGCGATGAGGTGAGGGGCAGTAAGTGTGACAGATGGTGGGGGAGGGGTGGACAGGTGGGGGAGTGAGGGCATTGGGGGGCAGAGAGAGTGAGGACAGATGTTAAATCCAGACGCCACTGTGCTGCCCTCTCACTCCAGAACCATTTTACCAGACTACACACAGACCCACTCACACACACACAGATATACACACAGACACACAGACCCACACACACAGACCCACTCACACACACAGATATACACACAGACACACAGGCCCACTCACACACACACACACAGATATACACACAGACACACAGACCCACACACACAGACCCACTCACACACACAGATATACACACAGACACACAGACCCACACACACACACACACACAGATATACACACAGACACACAGACCCACACACACAGACCCACTCACACACACAGATATACACACA
>JACXGI010017425.1:0-14542 GCA_016801175.1 Esox masquinongy
ACACACACACACACACACACACACACACACACACACACACACACACACACACACACACACACACACACACACACACACACACACACACACACACACACACACACACACACACACAGCTCAAAGAAATTAAAGGAACACTTCAATCACACATCGGGTCTCAATGAACAAAATATATTTAAAATCTGAATCTTTACTGTACATTGTGTAATTCGTTGAGAACAAAATTACATAACAACGGTCAATGGAAACCAAAATCACCAGCCGATTGTGGGCTGGATTCAAACTCACACCAAAAATCTAAGTAAACAAATGAAATCACAGGCTGTTCCAACTTGTGTGAATTTCATCATGGCAACTCATAATGTGACTTAGTAGTGTGTATGGTATGGCCCCCACGTGCCTGTATGCACTCCCGACAACGTCTGGGCATGCTCCTGATGGGACGGCAGATGGCGTCCTGGGGGATCACCTCCCAGACCTGGATCAGGGCATCAGTGAGCTCCTGGACAGTTTGTGGCGCTACATGGCACCGTCAGATGCACCGATACATAACGTCCCAGAGGTTCTCATTTGGATTCAGGTCTGGGGAACATGAGGCCCAGTCAATGGCATCAATGCCTTCGTCATCCAGAAACTGCCTACACACTCTGGCCACATGAGGCCGGGCATTGTCCTGCACCAGGAGGAACCCAGGGCCCACTGCACCAGTGTAAGGTCTGACCGTGGGTCTGAGGATTTCATCCCATTACACACCAGTCAGGATACCGTTGGCTAGCACGTGAAGGTCTGTATGACCCTCTTAGGATATGCCTCCCCAGACCATCCCTGACCCACCGCCAAACTTGTCATGTTGGATGATGTTGCAGGCAGCATAACGTTCTCCACGGCGTCCCTAGACTCTTTCACGTCTGTCACATGTGCTCAGTGTGAATCTGCTATCATCTGTGAAGAGAACGCCAATGGCGGACCTGCCAATTCTGGTGTTCGAATGCCAATTGAGCTGTATGGTACTAGGCTGTGAGAACAGGTCCCACTAGAAGACATCGGGCCCTCATGTCACCCTCATGGAGTCTGTTTCTGACAGTTTGGTCAGAAACATGCATACTGGTAGCCCACTGTAGCATATTTTGTAGGGCTCTGGCAGTGCTCCTCCTTTTCCTCCTCGCACAAAGGAGCAGATACCGGTCCTGCTGCTGGGTTGATGCCCTTCAACGATCCTGTCTAACTCTCAATAAAGAAACTAGCAAAATGCAAAAACCTGAGAAGAATCAGTCTGGAAGGATAAGGAGAGAGTAATTGCTACCACCTGCAAAACCATTACCTTTTTGGGGGTTGTCTGTTGCCTCTCCAGTGCACCTGTTGTCACTTTAATTTGCACCAAAACAGGTGACATTGATTCACAATCACTTATGCTTCCTAAATGCACAGATATCCCTGAAGTTTAATTAATTAACTTGGTGTTATACTGTGATGATTATTTGTTCCCTTAATTTTTTTGATGAATGTATATATATACAGAATGTATAAATCATTAAGGCAGACTGTAAAGACTGTGCAATTTATGTATAGACTTTCCCTAGGCACAGACTGGCTGAACCCATAACACAACTAGGCCTGAGCTCCTATCCACAGAAGAGGCACAGGAAAAGATTGTTGCTCAAGTACAAAAAAGTCTCTCAGTCCATTTGCCATGTAATCACTGCATTGCCCCTTGCTAATGGACTGCCAGTTTTCAATACCAAAAATGTAGGACTAAAAGAAATGTCTTTCTGTAAAAGACCCATCAACACAGTCCCTAAGACTGGAATCATACTCCACAATCATAGAGCCATGCTATAACTTTCACCGTGGTTTGTTCATGTGCCCCCAGTAACAAGCCAGATCAATCTTCAGAGTGAATGGGTGAGCCTTACCATCCCAGTTCATCCTTTTGGTGTAAAAGGGGAGAGAATCCATTTAGGTAATAGCTGGATAGCACTAAGTTTGGAATTAGGAAGAGAGTTATTTAGATTCACTGAGTACCCAGCTGTTTGCCGACAAATTACTGCTGACCTTCAGGACTGATCATGCCGCACTGTTCACTGCAATATCTTCAGCACCTCTGGTCTGAGGCACATTGATAAATGATTCTCTGGTATACTCTGGCTTGATAAAAGGGAACGCGTTAATACATTTTTTGGCATAGTGTCAGTATGCCTTCAGAGGCAAGTAAAAAATGTGCCAACCCCTTCCCATGAGATATAGCTGTTTTTAATGGTGGGGAACATTCCCACATCCCTCAGTGTCCAGGGTTGTATTAAGCACTGCTGTAAGACATTCGTGGCAGCCATTCTTAGCAAACCTAGTTTCAACAAGGACTACTGGAAGTTTTTTGTCATGTACGTTTTGTCTCCCCAAGTTCATTTGAATTCTGGACATACAAAATGTAAAGTGTTTAATTAAAAGCCATCCAGCATGACAACAGGCTACAGAAATAAAGACATTTAAACTGCAAATACTTTCACAACTTTTAGGCATTTTACTATAAATTAACTGCATGTGATAAATGCTAAAACACCAGTGAATATTTCAGACAATCGTCAACCCAAACATGAACTACAGTAGATTATATATTTCGAACTACACCACCCACACTAGTAACAAGCTGTGGTTGCATCTGGTGGCACATCAGTGAGAGTAGGAAACCACAAAAATGGAAAAGCAGAGTGCTATTCAAATGTGAACGTGCAGCTTAGAAATGACCTCAGAGCCATACCCATCCTACATGAAAAAACAATAAAGGAAGTGGCTTCTGCTTTGAACGAGGGGACGCTGACTGCTCACGCTGTCAGTGCACATGGGCATGGGCGATTAAGCGTTGTGGATATAATATTTGCATGCAAAATTACAATTTTGATGTACCACAGAATGAACAAAGAAATTATAAATTAAACTGTCAATGTGTGTGTTTATCGAACCTCTTGCGGGAATTGTATACCGCAAAAACTTCTAAGTATTGGCATGTTCAAAAAATGAAGCTAATATGTAGCATTATGAATTGTTTGGATGTTACAGAACAAAAACACAAATACAACATGTAAAGTGTCCTGTTTCATGAACTGAAAGACCAAATCCCAGAAATGTTCCATATGCACAACACGCTTCTTTCTCTGAAATGTTGTGCACACGTTTGACTACATCAGTGGCGGAACTTAGCTTTCTCTCCCATGGGTGCGAACCTTAGCCGCGGAGGCCCACCCCACCCCTACCTTTATTCCCAACAATAAAATAGGCAGATAATATAAATATTTAGTACTAATCTCCCTAACATGTACGCATGTTTCAGGTACCATGATGAACAGAAGCTTGTTATCAGGCTACAACAAAACATACCTGCAGTTAAAAACCTCGCTGCTAGCTGCTTTTGGACCTGGATCATAACTGTAATCCCCTTTTGCTATAAACTGCGATGCTGCTCCTGTCATTGTAACGTCAGATCTATCCATTTTCTCTTGCTTCTGCTGCTCAACAACCAAAGACGTTTCTCAAGGGCACATATCATTAAATTTCATTTTTATAATGTATTGCTTTTCTTTCCTCTGAGTGACAAACATATCTACGTTCCATTTTTATGTTTTGTTACTACATTTTCCACTGTTCAGATCCTTAGCAAACGTGCCGACAAAATCTGACGTTATACCCAGGGTTGCCAGATTCACTGACAATATAGGCCCAATCACCCGCAAACTCCTCATAAAAACCGCACACTGTGAGCCCAATTATGCGGGGAAACTGTCTTATCTGGCAACGCTGGCCACACTCCCATGGTCACAGATTAGTTGATTATTCAATGCATTAAGGAATCATAAAAAAAAGATGTTTATCACTTCAATGTCAACTAAATAATAGGTAGCAAATTAATCATAATATAATTTATTATGCTTGCTATAATTTTTTCAACCATAAGATGAACTTCTTGGGGGCCCCTGTGATTGGCTGCCATGGGTGCCGCGCACCCATCGCACCCATTAAAGCTCCGCCTCTGGACTACATCCCTGTTTCGCATTTGCCTTTGTCAAGATAATCAACTGGTGGCAGAAACTGCAACATTTTGCATTTATATATTTTTTCGAGATATACCTGAATTGTCTAACTTTTTGGGGAGAATAAACATATAGGCAAAACAATGAGGTTTTTTTGGGTGAAAACATGGATTTCCCACAAAAAACACATTTGTTAAAATCTTGATTTGAATAGATTTTCATTAATTCATTATTAATTTCATTAATACATTAATACTTTAATGTAATTGACAATTGTGGATGTAACACCCACCGTTTACATTAAATTATTGCAGATTTCTGAAAAAAAATATACTATAACATATTTTATTTTTTCAATTCAGTTTTTTTTATTGCTCCGTGACTATTTACATTTTGTTGATGAACACTTTTCTCATCTGTCTACCTAAAAATAGTACTGTCATAATTTCAAAGAATAGCAATCTTAACTAGAAAACACAATTTTCAAGATGTCAACCTCTGCTTCAGTAACAGTCTAAAGAGTATGTCCCAGAACAAGCACACAATACTGATAACAATCCTGACAAAAGAGAGACCAATTATACACTACCGTTCAAAAGTTTGGGGTCACTTAGAAATTTCCTTGCTTTTGAAAGAAAAGCAAATGTTTTGTCCATTAAAATAACATCAAATTGATCAGAAATACAGTGTAGACATTGTCAATGTTGTACCATTGTAGCTGGAAAAGGCTGATTTTTTATGGAATATCTACATTGAGATTCAGAGGCCCATTATCAGCAACCATCACTCCTGTGTTACAATGGCATGTTGCCAAGTTTAACAGCTGAAAGCTGTTGTGCTGATTGAAGAAGCAATAAAACTTGCCTTCTTTAGACTAGTCAAGTGTCTGGAGCATCAGCAATTGTAGAATCAATTACAGACTCAAAATGGCCAGATACAAAGAACTTTCTTTTGAAAGACTGCCTTCAATTTATGCTCCTGTACCGATTGCTCATACTCTGTTCTTATCTTGTTGAGGGCAGATGCATGTCAAAAGACTTGCAAGTGTTCACCTCAATCATAGACACTGATGTGTCGGTTGATGAGGTCCCCATTTGGGACTGAATTCTGAACAGCTCCTGTAAAAAAATTAACAGTAAACACAACTGAATACAGTTTGCACAACAACACTTTAAAATTGGGGGTGATGTCAGATATTTCTATACACAACCCTGTTTCCAAAAAGTTGGGACAGAGGCAACAAAAGACTGGAGAAGTTGTGTAATGCTAAAAAACTGAACCTTGGTGGAATATCACACAACTAATTAGGTAAATTTGCAATAGGTCAGTAACAGTAACATGGGTATTAAAAGTTCATTCCAGAGAGGATGGGTCTGTCAGAAGTTAGGTTGGGGAGGGGATCACCACTCTGAAAGACTGTGTGGGCAAATAGTGCAACAATTTAAGAATAACGTTTCTCAACGTAAAAATTGCAAAGGGTTTGGGGATCTCAGCACCTATAGTACATAATATCATTAAAAGATTCAGAGAATCCGGAGAAATCTCTGTATGCAAGGGACAAGGCTGAAAACCAGTATTGCATGGCCGTGATCTTCAGGCCCTCAGATGGCACAGCATTAAAAACAGATGGCACTGCATTAAAAAACGATTCTGTAGTGGAAATCACTGCATGCGCTCAGGAACACTTTCGAAAACTATTGCCTGTGAACACAGTACGTCGCTGCAACGACAAATGCAAGTTACAACTCTACCATGCAAAGAAAAAAACATGTCCTATGTGGAAAACTGTCCTATGGTCTGACGAATCAAAATTTGACATTCTTTTTGGAAATCAGGTAAAATCACCACGTCCTCCAGACTAAAGAGGAGAGGGACCATCCAGCTTGTAATCAGCACACAGTTCAAAAGCCTGCATTCATGATGGTATGGGGGTGCATTAGTGCACATGGCATGGGCGACTTGCACATGTGTAAAGGCACCATTAATGCTGAACAATATATATAGGTTTTGGAGCAACATATGCTGCCATCCAGACAACGTCTTTTTTAGGAAAGGCCTTATTTCAGCAAGACAATGCCAAACCACATTCTGCACATATTACAACAGCATGGCTCTGTAGTAAAAGAATCTGGGTGCTAAACTAGTGTGCCTGCAAGCCAGACCTGTCACCCATTGAATCAGTCTGATCTTGTTCTGAGAAATGAAGGCTATGCTATGCGTGAAATTGCCAAGAAACCTAAGATCACGTTACGGCTATCACAATATCCTATTTTCACTACACGATTATCGTGGCCAAAATAATTCACAATAACGATATTATCATGACATCTATAGAACATTTTAAGAAAAAAACTATAATACTGATATCAGTCAAATTAATCTTCAACTTAATCCCTTTTTTGGCAAATGAATTACACTCAAAATATGAGTGTAGGGAGGTGGAGTCTGTAACTATAACTTTACAATTCAAAAAAATAAAAGAGTATGAACAGAACAATTACACTTAATGGATAGTGAAAGGGCAACCAGATGACCTGATAAACAGATGATCGACAAGACCTAACACTAAGAGGAGTTTTTGGAAAAACACAACTAATATTTGCCTAGCGAATAGTCTATAAAGGCTAGGCTACAAAAATAGAGCATCTTTCCGTTCATTCAAATGCCAGTGAATCGTGTCCAGACACGTAGTTTAAGCACATGCATCGTTTGTCCATTGATGATATTAACAAGCTATAGAACAACCCAGAGGAGTTTTTGGAAAAATACAATGTCCATTTCTCCAAGTGAATAGGCTACAAAAGCGACGCGTCTTTGCGGATCTCTCCCGGGGATCTAGTGGGGCTAACGAGTTGATTTCAATGCCAGTGTATAGGCTCAGACTCCTAGTTTAAGCACATGTATCGTTTGTCTATAGGTGACGTGAATAAGGTATCAAAAAACCGAGAGGAGTATTTGGAAAAAGACATCATTTCGTCAAGTGAATACGATTATCATATGTGTATTATTAACATGATATCAATATTTAATTTTTTAAATATCAGAGGCGATCGTCAATACAGGTATATCGCAACACCCCTAGATCACATACAACTATGTGTACTACTCTCTTCACAGAACAGCGCAAACTGGCTCTAACCAGAATAGAAAGAGGACTGGGAAACCCTGGTGCACAACTGAGCAAGAGGACAAATACATTAGTGTCTGGTTTGAGAAACAGACGCTTCCCAGGTTCTCAACTGGCTGCTTCATTAACTAGTACCCCCAAAACACCAGTCTCAACATCCACAGTGAAGAGGCAACTTTGAGATTCTGTTGCAAAGAAATAGCTATATCTCAGACTGGCCAATAAAAAGAAAAGATTAAGATGGACAAAAGAACACAGACACTAGACAGAGGAAGATTGGAAAAAAGTGTTATGGACAGATAAATCTAAGTATGAGGTGTTCGGATAAAAAAGAACATTCGTGAAACACAGACCAAATGAAAAGATGCTAGAGGAGTGCTTGTCAAGGATGGTGGAGGCAATGTGATGGTCTGGGTTTGCTTTGGTGGTGGTAAAATTGGAGATTTGCACAGGGTAAAAGGAGTCTTGAAGAAGGAAAGCTATCACTTCATTTTGCAATGCCACATCATACTCTGTGGACGGCACTTCATTGAAGCCAATTTCCTCCTACAACAGGACAATGTCCCAAAGCACAGCTCCAAACTGTTCAAGAACTATTTAGGGAAGAAGCAGTCAGCTGGTATTCTTTCTACAGTATAATGGAGTGACGAGCACAATCACTGGATCTCAACTCTATTGAGCTGTTGTGAGAGCAGCTTGACCATAAGGTATGTAAGAAGTGCCCATGAAGCCAATCCTACTTATGGATGGGGTGCTTAAGGAAGCATGGACTGAAATCTCATCAGATTTCCTCAACAAATAGAAGGCTGTAATTGCTGCAAATGGAGGATTCTTTGACAAAAGCAAAGTCTGAAAGACAGTTAAAAATCATTATTTCTAACCTTGTCAACAACTTTATTTCCTGTTCATTTTGCTATATTTCCTATTCAAACTAATTTCATTTATGTTTTCATGGAAACCAAGGAACTTTCTAAGTGACCCCAAACTTTTGAACAGTAGTGTAGATCATGTACAACCTTGATGAAAGTTGGCATGTAAGTAGGCATGTATTGCGCCTTTTTCCCAGTCACAACCCTATTTTTAAGACTGAAGAACATGCAAACAACTCCCTAGACTTTAATTTGTTCTGTTTCCTTAACCTTTCACCTTCAAAGTTGAGGGACAGCTGTGAGTGGAAAAACAGGGATAACGATGATCTAATGCCTTTTTTGAGACTTCACCTATATTGCCACTTTATATTGGCCAAAATACATGCAGTTTCCTACATAAACAGTTCAATTAATGTCTGCATTCTCAGGTTGACATTCATATGGAATCGCTCACATTATATGAAAGGCTCCGCCCACAGGCTACAGAGCCATGTCAAGGTTAAAAGGTTGCTTCTCACTAACATGTCAAACTCCTGTTGACCTTTGAACACCCTTGCACAACCACACACATGCTGTGTTATGCTCAGTACTACTCACTAATCTACCGCTGTCACTGTACTTTGAAAAGTCGGCTCTGCTCTTGCTGCTGAGACTACTGAGGCCGTTGCTAAGCTGCACGTGAACAGTAGCCTGCCTTTCCATTTCTGCGGTTGCTGACTCTCACTGATGTGCAGTGTGATGCAACCACAGCTTATGACCCTTGTAGGCGGAGTAGTTCAAATGAAATGAACTACTGTAGTCCCCATTGACAAACTCCAAGCCCCACCGGTCCCTCACCTGTTCTCCAGCTCCGAGATGTCTGTCTGCAGGCGGAGGTAGAACTTCTCGGCCTGGGAGAAGAGCTGCCGGAGCAGCAGCACGTTGGTGTGTGCCGTGTTGATGAGCTCCGTCTCTACCTCCCCTCGCACTACAAGCTGCAGGCCGTCCAGCATATCCCGCACCTCGTCCACTGTAAATGTCTCCTCCACTAACCTGGAATCAATCACAATAGCTTTCACTTCACCGCGGGGGAACTTCAGCTTGGAGATCAAGCAACAGCATAAACACAAATACATTTACATTAAAGTCTTTCAGCAGACGCTCTTACAATGATTTACAGTAGTATAGTGTTTGTGTGTATCCATACTTTTATTGTTCAAATGTTTTCATACTTTTTCAAACTGGTTATTAGTGAAAATTGAACAGACAACCCTGGCATTACAATCCCCAAGCTCCTACCATGTGATCTACAGGGGACACTTTAAATAACATTAAAAGCTATCCAAAAAGGACAGACTTAATTTTCTTTGCCCAACATTGTTGGATAAACAGTACATCAAATGTGTGTGGCACAAAACCTGCTTTCTTTGAGGTCTTCGAAACAGGAGTCAATGGTCTTGAGTCTGATGACCCTCTTGGACCGTGCAAAGCGCATGTAGTTGATGGCCTCATTCTGATGGTGTTCGTTGAAACCAAACTCAGCCTTCAAGGTGACAGAAAGAAAAACAACGATCCATCTCAATCAGCACACAATCAGCCAACATCAGATGACTGTCTGACCACTGATCTTTAACTGCGGCCCTTAATTAATTCAGTTAGATTAAGGTGGAACAACATACTGTGTCCTCTATAATTACTGGCATAGTGAATGATTTTGCCGGACCGTGTAAGCGGAGCCGGCCTAGAAGAGAGAATGTCTCTTACTGAGTGAGTGAGTGAGTGAGTGAGTGAGTGAGTCCGTCCGTCCCTCCCTGACTGACTGACTGACTGACTGACTACACCTTGTTAAATAGCATAGTGGTTAGAGACGTGGACTACGGAACAACAGGTCCCGCGTTTGACTCCCGTAACGGTCTAAACACACTATGCCTGAGGTTCAGGACAAACAAAAACTTCGCTGGTTATAACTTTATGTAGCTACGTAATAGGAAGCCTAAAATAAAACAGTTCTGGTGGATATAAGGATTTGTTCAGGATAGACAAACACTTCGCTGCCAACATGATTCTCTCGTCTTTTCACTTGACAAAAGTCAGTTATCGTCACCTATATTGATAGATACTCAATGTCATTCACGAATGACGGATTCAGTGTTCTCAGAGATTCATGACAACAGATGAACCCGACCCCTGTTGTACACTGCTCAAAAAACGGAGCTCGTAATCATCACAGTATAACACCAAGTCAATTAAACGTCAGGGATATCAATCCGTCCAGTTAGGAAGCATAAGCAATTGTGAATCAATGTCAACTGTTTTGGTGCAAATGAAAGTGACAACAGGTGCACTGGAGAGGTAACAGCAAGACAACCCCAAAAAAGGGAATGGTTTTGCAGGTGGTGGCCACAGACAATTGCTCTCTCTTTATCCTTCCTGACTGATTCTTCTCTAGTTTTGTGTTTTTCTAGTGTCCTTGTCACTACTGGTAGCATGAGGCAGTACCTGCAGCCCATTTAGATTGCACAGGTAGTCAAGCTCTTCCAGAATGGCACATCCATACGTGCCGTCGCATGAAGGTTTACTGTGTCGCCCAGTAGTCTCAAGAGCATGGAAGAGATAACAGGAGATGGACCCTTACATGAGGAGAACTGGACAGGGCCGTAGAAAGGCATCAACCCAGCAGCAGGACCGGTATCTGTTCCTTTGTGCAAGGAGGAACAGGAGGAGCACTGCCAGAGCCCTACAAAATGACCTCCTGCAGGCTACTGTTGTGCATGTTACTAAGCAAACTATCAGAAACAGACTCCATGAGGGTGGCATGAAGGCCCAATGTCCTCTAGTGGGACATGTGCTCACAGCCCAGCACCATACAGCTCGATTGGCATTCGCCAGAGGACACCAGAATTGGCCGGTCCGCCATTGGCACCCTGTTCTATTCACAGATGAGAGCAGGTTCACATTGAGCACTTGTGACCAATGTGAAAGAGTCTGGAGATGCCATGGTGAAGATTATGCTGCTTGCAACATCATCCAGCATGACCAGTTTGGTAGTGGGTCAGTGATGGTCTGGACAGGCATATCCTTGGAGGGTTGCTCAGACCTCCACGTGCTAGCCAACGGTACCCCGACTGCTGTTAGGTACCGGGATGAAATCCTCAGACCCATCATCAGACCTTACGCTGGTGTAGTGGGCCCTGGGTCCCTCCTGTTGCAGGACAATGCCCAGCCTCATGTAGCCAGAGTGTGTAGGCAGTTCCTGGATGACGAAGGCATTGATGCCATTGACTGGCCCTCACGTTCCCCAGGCCTGAATCCAAATGAGAACCTCTGGGACGTTATGTATCGGTGCATCCGACACCGCCAAGTAGCACCACAGACAGTCCAGGAGCTCACTGATGCCCTGATCCAGGTCTGGGAGGTGATCCCCCAGGACACCATCTGCAGTCTCATTAGGAGCATGCCCAGACGTTGTTGGTAGTGTACACAGGCACGTGGGGGCCATACACACTAATGAGTCGCTGTGATGAAATTCACACATGTTGGAACAGAGTGTGATTTCAATTGTTTACTTTGATTTTCGGCGTGATTTTTGAATCCAGCCCTCAATTGGTTGGTGATTTTGGTTCCCACTGAACGTTGTTACATCACTTTGTTCTCAACGAGTTACACAATGTACAGATAAGGATTTTGATCTTTAATATAGAGTATTTCGTTCATCGACTCCCAATGAGTGATTTAGGTGTTCCCTTAATTATGTTGAGCAGTGTAGTTTGACTACACCACCTGTTGGATTGAATGTGTATTGCGCCCTATTCATTTAACCACAAATATATTAACTCAATTATTTTATTATCAAGCTTTTATATGTCACATCAAATGCAAGTATCTTCAAGGAAAAGATGATAATTATATTTATCTTAATATTTCGATAACTATTTATTTAAAAGTAATGATGTATGTTGCATCATATTTATGTAAATAACAATTGCTTGTATCAGCTCTCGTCTCACACGACATGCAAAACTGGCGAAAATCAATATTCTGATGATTACAATACTTCTGTACAATACAACTGTATTTACAAAAACAGTTTTGGCCAGTAAAAATTCAGTCCAGGTTAGTAGATTTTTGGTCAGCTAGTTAACGTAGGCCCCTGCAAAATTTTATTCAACACACGATGAGGAAGCCATACTACTCTCAACACATGTTCAGAACTGTAACGTTCTCTGCAAGAGAAGGATGACAAACGTCGTTAGCTCACAGAGCCACTGGTTGTCATGGAAACTTTATGCTACCACATACATAGCAAGACAGCTAACACTTACGATTTCAAATTGCAAGCTACTAAAACCACGACAACTAAATACCCCTGCAGCCGGCAACGTCCATTAATGTGCTTATTATTAGTATACGTGGTAAACTTGGCCACAGACACTACCTAAACTAGCTGGCCTAATGATAGTTTCTGTAGCAAGCTAGCTAGCTGGGCTGGGTTAGCTAGCTAGCTTGCTTGGCTAACTGGCTAAATGAGGTAATTATACACTCACCATTGTTGACGGCAAACTTTTTTTTTTCTTAATGGTATGTTATCTGGCAAAGCCACAACGAACAAAACTAAATATACAGTAAACGTGTTTTATGTATATTGATATCTGAGAAGATTAGCTCGGCTCTGCACAGAGATGTCTTGGATACGGACTAGCGTCATTGCGTAACCATGGGGCACGTTGAAACGTAGATATAGAGTAACTAGAAGGGATATGTTAGAAATCCCAGACGTTTCTTGTTGGTTTGCCATCTGTTTTTCTATGCAATCAATAGTCCAACCAAAAATATTAATACACGGTTCTGGTCAGACTTATTTTCCTGTCTTTTTTAGTAATTTAGTAAATTTATTTTATTTTTCCAGGAGGGACACATTGAGACCTGAGTCTCATTCACAAGTGTGCCCTGGGAACAAAACCACACAAATGGCACAAATATAAATACATATAAAACATGAAAAAATACATAGACATACATATTTAGTTAAAACATACACATTAGTAATGCACATTATCCTGTTTGGCAACCTTTAATTGAAAAGCAATACAGGTTTTTGCCTTTATTTTATAGAACCATAATACAAATACAAACCACCTTACTTTCTCCCAAAATTCTCCAAAAGGAAAACAGAACAATACTTAGTAACAAAAACAATGATATGGAAAATATTGTCTTATTATAACAATTAAATTATATTCTAAAACAAAATTGTACTGCACAAGAACGTTATTAAAAAGATAAACATACACACACACAATTCTAAAACTAGGCTATGTACAGTACATATGTTCGGAAATATCTGCTAATTGTAAGTCCCAGACTTCATCTTTAAAGCTTTAAGATGTAAAGGGCCTCTTAAGTGGAATAGAAGTACAGAAGGAAGTTAAGATTAAAAATTATATTGCTGTTATAATATACTTTTATGTAGTACATTCTTATGACACATTCAGGAGATTTGTGTATTAGGTATTTATTTGGCTATAAAAGCAATCTTTTACAGGTTTGAACAAAATGTATTCCCCTAACCTTATATTTTTATCAAGGTATTATTTTATTTATAGTATAGCTTGTTAACAACTTTCCTTAGAATATGGAAGACTTAATGTTACTCGTAATTGATTTTGGTGCAGATTTATGTTAATATACTATCCTGTGACTGATCAAAGAACATTACATAACATTTCAGATCTGGTGATTGGGTGGGCCATGTAAGGCATTTGACGTCATATTAGTGTTTATAAAACCACTCATAAATTTGTTTATCAGTGAGTTTGGGGGATTTATCATCCCGAATTATTGGAACATCATGAGGGAACAGTGTTTGCACCATACAGTACATCTGGTTCTGTAGAATTGGTCATTATATGACAAAACAGTCTAATAATCAGACCTAATGACTTTCACAAGATAAAGAATGGCGCAATATCCCACTACACAAAATAGGCTGTTCTAAAGGCAAATACCTACTCCTCAAGTCCTTGATACTAATACATTGTTATAGTGTGAGGTGCGACTGTAGGGAGTGTATAATGGAGAGGCAAAAAACAAAAGTAGCAAAACGACGGTGACACGAAGGATGATGTTCTTGTCCTTTTCCAAATAAGGCACGGCCCCACACGGTCACAACATTTATAGACACAATAACCGGTGCGGGTGAAAATCAGGAACAAAAATAGACATCATAATGACCAACTAAAAACAGGTGTGTGGATGTGAAGGGAGCGCTGCTGCCGTCTGCTCCAGCCGGCGGTTAGTACACCGGTGAGGTGGAGCACCGGAGAGAGAGAGCACGCAGCGCCACGCGAAGCAGCCGTCCCATAAAGGTCTTTCGGTTACTGTGTCTACCCCTGTATTTCCAAAGGTGTTATGTCTCATCAAAAACAGGACTTGAGCCAATAAATAATTTATAAATTAATACAAAAAAATTTTTTGTTCCCACCATCAACCCCCCCCCCCCCCCTTAGGAAGACAACTTCATTATTTATATAAATATATATTCCCAC
>JACXGI010017427.1:0-14537 GCA_016801175.1 Esox masquinongy
CTGCTCTCCACTCCATATAGACAGTCTATATAGACCACACAAGAAGACACAGCCCAACTTGAAAGATAAAATAAACAAGTCGGCTACTGTTCAATGTCTGTTGTTGAACGACTACTGTCTGATGTCTGTTGGTGAGAGACTACTATTTACTGTCTGTTGGTGAATGACTATTATTTTGTGTCTGTGGGTGAGTGACTACTATTTAATATCTCCCACACTTACTTCTTGATGTCCTTGCTGCCAGCCCAGTATCCTCCAATGGCAACCGTCCCCACAGCCATGAGGAAGATGATGACCATGTTGTAGTCTAAAACGGGCTCGTTGGGGGCATACATGGCCACTTCCCGGCCCTGTCCAAACGTCTGCAGGGTACCAGAACATGTCATTTGGGTCAAATCATTTATCAATTTATTAAATAATTGTTGTTAAAAGTCATGTAATTTATTTACAGAATTAGGGTCACATACAGAAAGATATAACATCCTAACCCCAGGTGATAGAAATATCCTTAATGGAACTAAACTGTTCCTTACTCTACAAATCTGTTCTACTGTATATAGGATACGAGACAGAATATTTCTAACTGAACAATGCACAAACCAATGTTTATTATATATATAATTTTAGTCCTTGTAATGCCATTCAAGCATGATGACACAAAGAAACTGGTAGCCAGACTGGTGTTGGTTGTTCTGTCCTCTCACCTTACTGATGTCTAGCATGTCAGTGTAGCTAAGGAGCGCCACAGGGATGTCAATCTCCTCATACTGGGTCTTGTTTCCTGCCGGGGGGGTCTGTGATAGGAAAAACCCAAATGAATGGACAAATATCGTACAGAAACAATAAAAACATTTAAAAAATCTGTATTCAATCTATTACTCGGACACTAAGTAAGCTAATAGAACACCTACAAAGGATGACCTACCATAATATCCAATGGTATTGGCAGTGGCACTCTTGATAAAGATGAGCAACAAAGACTAAACTGAGATTACAAAAACTCAAAAAGATTGGTGTCAAAATTGGTTTTATAACTCGGGCTCCCTCAACTTGTGAGGATAACGGGAATGAAACTAGAGAGGATGCTGGGAAAGGGTCATAGACTTTCTATTTGTGCTTGATATTCCTCAGCTTGCACTCATTTTTGCCCACCATTTTCCAATTCAACAAAGCTAACATTTGGAATGTTTTTAAGATGGTCAAACCATGGATCATTTAGCAATTTGATTTAGAGTTTTAGTTAAGTTATTAAATCTAAGAGCTTAATATTTCACCCATTTTTGATTAGTGGTCATCCATATGTATGGTTAGCACCATTACTTAACTTACCTTTAGACAGACAATGAAGATTATATGTGTCCTTGTCTTCCACAGACTCTTACCTTTTGGTATTGACTGTATAATCGGACTACCTAAAGATGTGCTCATAGAAATATGAATGAATAGAATGGGAATCCACTTTCAAGTTTATGATGGCATACTGGGTGGACTAGCGGCCATTGCAAGTGTACCCGTAGGAGTTAAGATGAGGATTTCTAATATCCCATAACTCTTTGTGACTATGCTCAATGGGTCCCAATGCTCTTATTTATCTCCTCTTTCCAAGCATCTCAGAACTCCAGTAGGGAACTGAGGGAACTGTTAAAGCACATAGTACTGCCTTGCTTATATATGTGATATACTTGTACAAAAAACAGGAATGTAACCGCTGTTTGCCGTTGAAAATAAGTTAAGCAATGCTCCTCGTAGGCAAATGGCAAAATTCACTTTTCCAAAAAGATTGGTACCCACTTGTGTATAATAAAACAATGTGTGCAAATTGCATTGATGTGCTTCACAGTTCACTATACTAAAACACTTACCAGCCTGTTTTTACTGACGATGAGCAGGCCTTTAGCTCCTTTGAGCTGGGCCAGACGGACCTTCTCGTAAAAGGTGCAGTTCCCTCTCATCACCATTGGGATACGATTTTTGAAGCCCCCCTCTGGGACCTCTGACAGGGAACATAGGACTGACGGTACCAGGTCAAAGATCTCGAGACGGGACTGGAAACAAAAAAGGATATGCAAATAATCGGGGCTGCTCACAATGTTTTGTCAGGCACACATACACATGCATACACACTTGCCAGGGCAGCTTTATTTTGTGGGCATTAACCAGTTAGTGAAAAACCAGCACACATGAATGTCTTTGTCTGAAATTTCTAAAGAAGTGACAACTTTTTGTTAGGTTATTCCACTTACTGCTTTGTTGAGATCCTGAGGTAGATGAGCCCACTGAGAATTGAAAAAGATGCAGTAATCCTTTCCTTTGCTCTGGCCCTTGTCACTGAAATGGGCCATGCCATATTCTCCCACAACCTGGTAAGCAATAATGTATAAATGTTTAACAAATATGGTTGACAAGATACTTCAAGTGCCTTGAAGAGAGGTTAGAGCAAAATTGGAGTTACAAATTGTTCTGCTGATAATAATGGGTTACTTCTGTATAGAAATGTCAGAACATCTTGACATCTCATGTTTTTATAGACGGGTCAAAGTTAACTATGAGTGTATAGTATTTTTCCCCTACATAAGCATAGCTAACTAGCTGTACTCGGAATACACAAGCTTGGCACCTTATTATGAACTACACAGTAAAATGACAACACCAGTGAACACGACATGAGAAGTGTCTAGACGATTATAAAATTAATGTTAAACCACCATGGTACTTTCCAAAACGATCAAAGTCATGTATTGTACAGATTGCGGATGGGCCCTGCAGCAACGAATATTCTCAGCGCCCTCAATCGGTGATCTCCGCAAGCTAATAGTTATGTAGCATGCAAGCTAATTATTTCGACAACATAATACAAGTAATTATATACATATCGCCCACATGTGAATTGTTTTACAAGTTAATGCCACATTTTGGGGTGATTAGACATGAGACAAATCTAACCTGTTTTATGAGGAAAGCTGCCCAAAACAAGCTTAGCGAAACCTTCATGTTGCCTGGCTTGTTGTTGTCTCCCCATCAACCGCACTGCTCCGCAAATACAGTGCGGCGGGTAGAAATACTGTTAACTAGACGGACTGTCAGAAGAGGAATAAAGTTACAGCCATCTTGATCGGGGAGATATCCAAACAGGTTTATATGGAATATATCTAATATTTTGCTGATACAAGCAACTCTCGGAGATGATTCTAAAACGTAAACAATTGCTTCCATCTAATATTTTTTTTTTTATATCAAAGAAAGTTATTTTGCTGTTAGGTACACAGCAAAGTATACCTATAACCACCACAGCCATTTAAAAGAATAAAGGTGATGGAATAATGCTTCAATTTGAAATATCTGGGTTTGAGGATAGTCATGGATCTCAACTCAACTCCTGGAACATCTATTTGAGTCGAGGGTTGATGCTTAATGGAGGCCCAACTTCAATCAAATAGTTTTCAGTCTATTTGAAACATTAAAACCTTAGGCCTAATTACTTTTGGCTTGCATCCATGTTAGTCTAGTGTGAAGTTGTGGCATCCATAGTTATAAAATCTTATTTTTATACACTTCTTCAAATTCAATTATAATGATTGACGTTGTTGCTCAAATACGTTTTCTCAAATTCAAATCACCATCATCCTGCCAGGTATCACACCCCGACCAAAATGCATGTTGGAGGAGTCCAGAACCATTGGTTTTATAATATTTTTTGAAATGTTTTGGAAAGCATATTCATTATATTAGAAAAACTATTAACTATAAGCTTCGGTTACTGTATAAATCTAATAATTGATACTGTATTCATTTAAAAATAACAATGTAACCAAACTGCTGCTTCCTATTCTATACTATAGTGATGTATTGGTGACATCTACCAAAACACTAGCATACTTAACAGAATTATTCTAGGAGGTTGTTATAAGACGTGTCATTGTACAATAAATCACTCATTTCACTCCCAGACAGAGGACAACAGTACTATTTCAAAATAATATATTATATTGTACTGCATGTATTTAGGTACTGTATGTATGTATTTATGTATGTATGTAAGTCTTGGTAGTGATAGGCAAATAATAATAATTATAACAATTGTATAAATTATAGGTCATTTTTTTCTTATTTGTATTTGTAGGACAATGGCAGTCATTATTATTAATGATAGACATATTTGTACAGCAAGACATGTTTATTCTGTTAATAAATGCATTCAGCTTTTTATATTATTATTATTATTTTATTTTTATTCATTATGTTATTATATATAAGTTGCAATACAATTCGTATTGCAAATATGTATTTACTGGGTATTTAAAAAAATATCTTGATAATGATATGATGCATCTGAAGTGATTTCAGCCCACAAAAATGTCAAATATAAAGATGCAGTAGTATGCATTTCTACATTAAGCTTAAAAGTAAGTCATGTAATATATTTTGAATTATTCTCTTGAAATATTGCCAACCTAAAATATTATCATATATTTATAAATAGTTATTAAAGGTATAATGTGAATTTTCTGTTTAAATTGAAAATTTTCTGTTTAAATAAATATGTAAAACATTTTCTTGGAAATATGTGAGTGCTTTTACATGACACAATATTTGTACTTGTTGCATTTATGAGTTAAATAAATATATTGTTTTAGATAATAATATATAGTATTACATCACTCTCAATCCATGGTTGGGAAACTGCCTACTCCGAAGCCAAAATGTCTGACAAGTTACCCGATTTTATGAAGGTTCACGTCCATTCTGGGTTGAAATTCTATAGAGCAGACACCAGCTGTTTTTCCAGCTCCCGCCCTCATTGATTCATTTTCAACCAGCGCTGAAAGACATGAAATTTGATTGGTGTACGTGGATGTCAATAAAATTAAAGCCATAAAATCCAGAGGTTTTTCAGTTTACTTGGGATTTCCGACACATGAAAGTGTTGAAAAGATGCGCTATTGCAAACTGAAATATAATTAATAATTATAAAGCTACTTGAAACAGTACAGAGAAAAGGCGATTGCTTTTGCTTTTTAAGGGTCAAAGGTTGGAGTTCGAGAAGCGTGGCTCGAACAGTTTAAAAATGGCGGTGAGTCGATGAAATCTTTCGTTAACGGTTTTTAAACGTCATTATACTCTATGTACTGTTGAATTCATATTATTTTGTGATTGAACATTTACAGTGTTCTGGTTACGAATTTAAAAATGACGAAGTAGAGATATTTGCTAGCGTGCAGTTTAGAGTGCATCGTGTTGTCGGTGAGATCAACAAAGAGAAGGAAGGATAATTCAAATTAACAACCCAAAAACTCATATTATCGCTTGAAACAGTGGTGCCTAGGACTCTTTAATCCCATTACAACAGTATATATTCTGATATATGTTTGCAAATCCTTAAGTTAGACTACATAAGTAAATACCGTATAGACATCCATCTGACATCTTATTGCTGGAGTATGAACATTACAAGTCCATGAGCCAGACCTCCAGAGTTTGGCGTTTAGACTCACTTGAGCTAACAATGCCTAATTTGTTTTGGTGTTAAGGTCCTTAGACTCTAACAGTTTGAAAATCTGACATAGCAGTTCAGTAATGGTCGGTTACTGTGTGTCATCGCCACTCAATTCATCCATCCAATTAATTTTACCCATATGTATTTTAAATTGATAATGTCCGGATAGAAGGTATTGCTCATGTACATCCTCAAACCATGCATTACATTTATATTATTTAGAATATGCGATTGATTAGAAAAATAATGATTTACATCTCAGCAGACACATTGTTTGGTTGAATTAATACAACCCTGTTCTGCTTGCATTTGCTCTGTGTATTTTGTACCTATATTACCAATGTCACAATCTAAAAACATCGCTGCCTCATAACATCAAATTCTGTGGCAAGTTTCCAACATTCTAATATCAGTGGCGGTGGGAGGGGGGAATACGTGCCCTAGAAGTCACAGTTAAAGATTTTGTTAATCCTACATTCAAAAAGTCTGACGGATAGCTGTGAATATGTAATTGTACATATAAACACAATTAAAATATAGCTAGCCACTTTTTTCCCCTTCCCTAATTTTGTCATAACCAATTGAAACCGCAGCCATGTCTGATTAATGCAACTTCCAATGGAAGCAATGGAGCTTGTTTCCATGCTGTTTTTTTGACTGTTTTGGAAGTCATATTGGTCAAAGTATGTGACAACCACTCACCTGACAACCTTCCGTAGCTTTGCGGGGTAATTTTATATAATACATTTATATAAATGAGCAATAACCTGATGTGTAATTACATTGTTTGTCAGTGGGTAAAATTCATAAGGGAAAATTAATGGGATGGTAGTAAGAAGAATGAAAACAGACAGAAATCTACCATCGCTGCATTGCTATCATATATTTTCTATGTGATAACAATGCAGGTACATGCATCTTTAAAAAAAAAAAATCACTGAGACATTGTGACATCCAGCGAGCCTGACCAACCCGCTGGCTTATGGACTATAAGTTGTCTGGATATGATGCTGAGCTAGCAAGAATAGATTCTGACAATGCTTTAAGTACAGCTGCCCCATAAGAGGTTGGTCAGGACTTCTGTTGTGATTAGAGGTGAGATGAAGCTTGGCAAAAGTAAATCCAGGAATAAAACTTAGAGACGGTAGGGTTCAGTCTCAGGCTAATCTTAAAGTATGCACAATTTTTTCCTTTCAGGACCGAAACCAGGACAGAAACAAGGATGGAGAGAAGAAAAAGAAAGAGAGTATCTTTGACCTGTCAAAGTACATTGATAAACAAATTCGAGTGAAGTTCCAGGGAGGACGAGAAGGTAGGCCTAAATCGGTTTTTACCTTTAGATCTAGCTGTTAAAAAGAAAGTGATGATAATGAGCTTGATTATCTTCCTTGCTATGTGAAACATGACATGAATAACAGTTGACTTTGTGGCTTCCACAAACCTGACAACCCTTTGCCTGTCTGGAAACCTTTTTTCATGCTGTCATAAGCACCATGCTGTACCAACTGAGCTACATGGGGCCCTCTTCGCTATGGTTTTATTTCATGCATTCAATCAAGAAAGTAATCCTAATTATTTTGTTTTTCAGCCAGTGGAGTTCTAAAGGGGTTTGACCCCCTGTTGAACCTGGTGTTGGATAGCACCATCGAGTACTTGCGAGGTATTTAGCAGACAGTCTTTTTTTTTTGTGATTGCATTGCATCACATTTTCATTAGTAAAAAAGCATTCCTGGGTTGGTGATGAGATGTTACCCACACAACAAAAGGTAACACCTTTGTAATATAACTCCTCAGACAAAAAAAATTACAATGAAACTAAGAGGTCATATAATTTGTATTGTGAAATTGCACACAATGTTTATTACCTCTGACCTGTTATGTCACTTTCTGTTTCCAGATCCTGATGACCAGTTCAAACTCACGGAGGACACACGACAGCTGGGTCTGGTGGTATGTCGAGGGACATCTGTGGTGCTTATTTGTCCTCAGGACGGCATGGAGGCCATTCCCAACCCCTTCATCCAGCAGCAGGATGGATAGTTGACCAGCCTTGTTCTTCTTGGATTACCTAACAGTAGCCCAATCACTGGGGTGAATTTCAAGTGTAATTCCTAGATTCTTAACATCCTTCACTCTCCCCGTACTGGAGATCTGAGGGTAGAAACCTTAGATCTTCTCCACTGTGCTATGAGAAGGAGATAAGATGGGAAGATGTGAGGGTAAAAGGAAGTATTGATATTCACTCCTTTTTTACCCTCTTCCTTATCCCAGAGGTTTACATAATGTTCACTCCACCATCACCGCCCCAACAGCCCCACACATTTGACTCGTTAAAATCTGGAAGATAATTGCATGTTGTAGTCTAATTGAAGTTGCCATCCTAAATATTGATTTAGACAGAATGGTGGGATAAGCATGTGTTTTTGTTTATAAACAAATGATAGTGATTTCAATTGTATTTTTTTGTTGAGATAAGATTCTCTGACTGCAGGCAAGGTAAAACATTTTTGCTGTGATGATAAACATAGGAAATTGTTTTATTTCTTTTTACTGCTGTTTTCCCATTAAGGCCAGAATTAAACAATGTGGCGTATTATGTTTTTACCTTAGAAAAATTAATAAATGTACTATTTTCTTTATGAATGTCTTCTGTATTTTGCATTTCTGATCAATTTGAAGTGATTCATTTGGATTCATTGACAAACACCTTTACCAGTGCTGACGTTAAGTATTTAGCGAAGCTGTTTGACACGTTTCTGCTTCATTTAGGAACATCACAGTTGCTTTTTTCAATAATAATAGCTTGAGCAAATTCAAGCTTGTACACGCACAAGGATGATGTATGATGTCATTCCATATGGTCCATCCTCCAGAAAAGCGGTGGAATTTTTCTTCAACCACCGGATATTACTCAGGAGAGGAATGCGGGACCGCTAGCCAGTTAAATGTAAATATATACGTATATTATTGTGATTTAATCTTATTTGAATTAAAATGTATGTCATGTAGTTCTACAACATTTAAAGTTGGCTTTAAATCCTTGTCGATTAACAAAGCTGGCAATTCGAAGCTAACGACGTTACTAGCGTAGCTAGCTACCCATATAGTTTGGTCTAATTGTGACTAACTAGCTTTATTTCTTTGATTATTTTGCTGTTCCACCCATTATCTTATTGGTTTTGTGTTTTCTTTGTTTGCTGGTGAGATGTTTTATTCGGAATTAAAAAGGCAGACCGGTATAGTTGATTAAATGTAAACTCGTTATTATCCTTAGCCCTCTAGCTAGCAATTACATGTACGTTGCCCTGCGGTACTACAGTGCGGCTACCTCTCTAGCTAGGTAATTCTACACAGCTAGCCAATACGATGTGTGTATCATAATTATCTGGGTTTTAATACCATAGCAAGTAGAATATTTTATTAACAATACGAAAGCTTTGTTTCTTGATGGGAGAAGTTGGCAAATGGTTATGTTAAACCCCCCGTGAAATAATCAGCTAGTTGATGGAAGATGACGTAAGTAAGACTGGTATGCAGAGTTCTGACACCTCTGACTCCAGCTTGCTGTGTTGACTATGCGGCCAAAATAAGGACGACCTCTGGGCTTGAATGTGCTCACTGTCGTATGTGTGTTGAGATTTTTTTTTTATCCTTCTGCCATCATCATATTTTGCTATGTTTATGACAATGTTGTAATATCGGTTTGTTCTACCCAAGTCGTTACATGCCGCAGTTACTAAAATGCATTTTTTTCCCTCCTGTGCTGTATTTCAGTTTGATTCAAGACACAGCTTCGATCATCCGCAGCTCTGTCAGATTATGGCTGGCTTCAGACAAGAAGATGTGGAAGTGTTCTATGACATGGGGGAGGAGCTGGGAAGGTAAGTGCTGATGTGATTCTTCACAGATTCTTCTGCTCTAAATCTGGCATGTTTGTTTGGGTGATCAAGTCTAGAATTGATTTTATTCAGCTCACAAGGTGAATCAGAGGGCAAGTGAGGTAAAACTCTAAACCAAGTATACCCAGCACATCAGACAAGCTTAATCAAAGGTGATTAAAATCATCCATTCCCATATTCATGCTTACTCAACATTCCACTAAATCTGGTTGTTAGTGCTATGAATTTTCAATCTGTATTTGAATGCATATCACCAGGAAATCAGCGGGAGAACAAATTGACTGAGTTAGAATATCCAAATATCTAGTTAACACTGTCTCTTAAATTTGTTGCGCAATAGCCTATCCTGGTTCAAACTAGAACGGTTAAATTTCACCATGTAAGATCAATTCCCAAAATGTGTCCTTGAAATTCTGATGACAAGCTAGTGTGATGTAAAGTTACCTATCTAGCTAGCAATACCCGGTCTAACTGGAAGCTGTTTTGAAAAGCCAAGGCGGGAGGAGGGACTACGCTAGACCAGGAAATTGCAACCCTACAGAGTTTTAGTCTTTTTTGACACAATTATGTGTGAACCAAATGTAATTGACTCAGAAATATCTCAAATCTCGCTTCAAAACAAAAGTCTCCCTTGGGTGTGCAGCTTAGGTGTTAGATATTAACTGTTTTGTATAGTGGTTAAAAGAATAATAGTGTACCCGGTTGAGTCAAGGGAGAGAAGTTCAACTATTTTAGATTACATTCAACTTTGTCATTGAACAAGTACAGTACAACGAAATGCAGTTAGTACCTAACCAGAAGTGCAAATAGAAGAGGACAGAAAATTTACAATTGTTAAGTATAGTGTATGTTACAAGTGGGATAAATAGTTGTGTGGGTTCAATTCTAAATGGCGTTCTAAATGTGCAATCGTGGCAAGTTGAAGGTGTAAGGTAATGTGTGCAGAGATAACAGCAATGAGGTTCCCAAGGAAGACATGTACCTGTAACAACTGAACTACCTTATCAGACTTTGCAATTCATTGAAGATTGCTGCATTGTTTGTCTCATGTATGTTCCAGTATCATCTCAACTCATCAGATCGTTACTCTCGTGTAAAATACATGATTGGTGTGGCTACCTAAAACATTCATTAATTCTACAGCACAGAGGCCACTATCATGAGACTTTCAAGCCAGATGGCTAAACATCACACATCCCTGAGGTTCAGACCGTGAGAATCAAAACACAGATGGCCTCTTGTCTCTTAATATCCAGATGAGCTTAATTGTAACAAAACATACAGTCAATACTGTGTCAAGGAGAAATAAGGCCAACAGCAAGCTTTTCAGATCACTATCAGCCCGTGTATTCCATCATTACTAAAAAGTGACGTCTATACTTGATCTCACCAGAGCTTTATCTCAGTTTGTTTGGAATGGAAACTACACAACAACCGGACCAAAATTAATAAGATAATTAATAAGATTTATCTTATTAATCAAAATTAATAAGATAAAATAATCATAAAGATGCCAAATCAGGTGAGCGTTAACACGCAGTTAGTAACAAGCCTTTTTGGAATGTACTCAATTTCAAATAACATTTTCCCAATGTCGTTTATAATATAATTTAAAATTTTTCTGCCTATTTTTTTTTTTCCTTTAAAAATGTAATCCATTAGGAGATCCTGGCTGTTTATCTTTGAGGCTGTTTATTAAACTGCACTCCACTCTGGCTTGTTATGCAAGGCCCCTTTCTGTTCTTAAACAAAGCAATAGAATGAGTCATGCCTGTACAGGATTTAACCTTACTGTGTGCCAAATGGACCCATTTTCCCTGCTTAATGCACTACATTGAAGCATAGTGCACTAAAAAATAATAGGGTGCCATTTATGTTACAGGCTACATCTGACAATCCACTCTATATATGGTAGGATTGTTTTCTGTAGGGTTTAAGCAGAAGAACAATTACATCATTGCCTTTCTACGCTTTTATTTTCACTCCATGTCTCCATGTTTAGTCTTACTGTAAGAGGTGGAAAGAGTGGGTTTGTTTATGATCTGGCTTGCAAACACGCATTTAATGGCTTAGCGGGATGTTTAGAGCCCTGGTCATTCCTTTAGGGAAGTATTGAATCTTAATCGGAATTACCAGAATTTCGACTGTCTGGAATGCAGAATTCCCCACTTGGCTTATAACATTTTCATGTGCTAAATCAAATGTTGAGTGTAAATGTTTGTAGATTTTTTTTGCCATCCACTTCCCATATTTGCCTAGAGCTTTTCTTATTACAAAGGATTTAAAACCACCAGGAAGTGTTGCAATATGGACAGTGAACACCAGCCTATTTAATCTGTTGTCTTTTTTAAGATTAGCGTTCTGAATGTGCCCCAGTCACTCTTCCGAGAATTCCCTGTTTATGCTGTCATCATTCTCATGATGTCCCATGATTTCCCTCTCCTCTCAGTGGACAGTTTGCAATTGTGCGGAAGTGTAGAGAGAAAGGCTCTGGCTCCGAGTACGCAGCTAAATTCATCAAGAAACGACGACTGTCATCCAGCCGCCGCGGCGTGAGCCGCGAGGAGATCGAGAGAGAGGTGAACATCCTGAAAGAGATCCAGCACAGTAACATCATCACGCTGCATGACATCTTCGAGAACAAGACCGACGTCATCCTCATCCTGGAGCTGTGAGTTACACTAGGTGACACCTGGGTCGTATTCATGAGGAGTCTCTGAGGAGAAATTCTGATCTAGAAATCAGTGTCTCCTTTGAGATCAGAATGAATGCGATTACATAGACATGGGGGATGTGATCCTAGAGCGGCACTCCTACTGAGGTGAATACAGCCCCAAACATGGCTTTTCGTAATGCCGGATGCCAGTCAATTGTGTGTGGTGTGTGTGTGTGTGGTGTGTGTGTGGTGTGTGTGTGGTGTGTGTGTGGTGTGTGTGTGGTGTGTGTTGTTTCAGAGTGTCTGGAGGGGAGTTGTTTGACTTCCTGGCTGAGAAGGAGTCTTTAACTGAGGAGGAGGCCACACAGTTCCTCAAACAGATTCTGGACGGGGTCCAGTACCTGCACTCCAAACGCATTGCTCACTTTGACCTTAAGGTACACACACACAACACACACAGATCCTGGATTGAGTCCACTTTCTGCACTCCAAACCCTAAGGTCACTTGAACTCTAGGTGGACAAACTTAAAACTAGAGTCATGTTCAATGTAATACATTTTTCAATGGAAAACAAAGTTTATCATTGTTCGTCCTGTTTGTCTTTCCCTGGTTAGCTAGTTTGGTGCTGTTTTTAAATGATCCTGGGTTGGTGTTTTAAACAGTGAATTCTCATACTCATTAAACATACCATAATAGTAGACCACTTCTATAAAGATTTTTGAGGTCTGGGTAAATTCTTTCCAGCATTTTCATTTATTTCAAATCACTTGTGGCTCAACCATGCTCTTCAAGCTTGTGTAATGGAATTATTCCTCTGTTTGTTTATCCTGTAGCCAGAGAACATAATGCTGCTAGACAAGAATGTTCCCAATCCCAGGATCAAACTCATCGACTTTGGCATTGCTCATCAGATCAAAGCCGGAAATGAGTTTAAGAACATTTTTGGAACTCCAGAGTTTGTTGGTGAGACCTTCTCGTACCTTAAAGACTAATAGAACCACAAGCAGTTTTGTACAGATTTAAAATTGTCTATTCTTTATGCCACATCTTTTTCCCCCTGTTACAGTATATCCTACTACACTTCTCTTGTTAATGCATACAGTATATCCATGTACACTAAATACTCACAATTATCTTATCCTTATGTTGTGCACACATGGGCCAAATATCCCTAATGTGTGTATGTCTGTGTTGAAATATCCCTGAAAACCATCTGGGTTGAATTAAAGCTTGAATCGTGCTAATGGTCGGGCTTGTTTTACAGCTCCAGAGATCGTCAACTATGAGCCACTGGGCCTGGAGGCAGACATGTGGTAAGTTGGACTGAGTTTATTTGAAATGACCATTTCCCCTTAACACTGTTAAATCATTACTCTTTTATTGGATAAAATTGAAGTTTTGTCTCTCGTGTCTCTCCAGGAGTATTGGAGTCATCACATACATTCTGTAAGTACTAGTTCACTTAATTTGAATGAAGGTTTTTTGTTATTATTCTGTAATTCCGTCATGAACATGGTGGGTGTGTGTGTGTGTGTGTGTGTGTGTGTGTGTGTGTGTGTGTTATGTGCATGTATTATGTACACACCAAAATGAGGTATGAATTTGACACTGAGAATTGTAGTGTATAGTTTAGTTCTTTATTTGTACAGAACAGAAGGAAATTAGTTAACAGCCAAGTTGCTCAAAAATCAGGAGGGTCACTCCCTTTCTCATATAGCAAAGCAATACAACAATGTATGATTACTTATCTTGAACAGAAATGATCTTAATTAATTAGTTGACATTCTTCTAGCAGGAGCTGTCTTAGACGGTCTTCAACAGATGCTACTCCTTCAAGCCAGCATTTTTTTGTATTAATACAAAGTACAGCTAACAGTCTTAGAGAAAGCTCACACCTGCAACCTTGAAAAATACACAATAACACCCTACCAAGCCTGACTCCATCACAGGAGACGGCTATTGAACTAAGTGGATACTAGTTATAACCAGGTCATAATCAGGTCAGAGTACCATTTCACCACAATACACAACGCAAACTATGCAACAAACTTGCAGGTTCCAGCTTGATAAACTTAAGGAAAGTTTTTAATAATGTATTCACCTGAGCCTCCTTTCAGCACTTTAAATCATCAGTCTGATTGTGTGCCCATTTAAAAAAAAAAAAAAGAGGACATTTGCCACCCTAATTTGCTGATAGAATGGTCTAGAGCCCTCCACTTTACACAGATAAACAGTAATTGGTCTATTTCAACTAAGGAGGCTAATAGTTACATTAGTTAGTGATTTCATCTTAAGATGGCTATGCAGGAGAACTACCACAGCCCAGTAATAGTAAGTACATCTTACTCAGTAAAGGTGCTATCAGTAAAAAAAATTTCCAAATTTTTGGGGGGGGGAACGGGACGGGACAGCTGTTTCCCTCCTTCAGTCTGTTGGTTCTCAGGCTGAGTGATCTTCTGGTGTTCTCCATGCTGTCTTTTGATCCTC